>VDFB02300652.1:0-67778 GCA_007258455.2 Sequoia sempervirens | reverse complement strand
TTGTTGCTTTGTGGATGACATTGGATGTGATGCCCCTCATAAGCGTGATATATCTTAGCATATTGCATTCCTCTTAGTGGCTTGATGTGATGCACTACATCCCCTAAGTTGTGAATATTATATTCTTTGATTGGTCCTCTCTTGGAGATAGTAGACACAATGTTCCCTAAGTTGTAAACCTTGCATAAACTTAACAAGACTCTTTTGGACATCTTTTGCATTTTACATTTTTACATTTTATATTTTTACATTCTCATGGCAACCTTGCATAACACAACTTGCATGCCTGTGATACCATCTTGTTTGTTCACTAGTTCTAAGCATACAAATCTTTGCTTGTTTCATGAAGCACAAACTGACATTTTCCTTTGTGGCACCTTATTAAAGTTATCAGGAGGTATAACTTTGGTATGGTTGAGAGAGAAGCCCATTCCGCAGCATGACTTTCCCCATAGCCACCTATGTGTTTGTGAGTACATACCACCCGAGCGTATGTTTCTCACCTTTTGGGACTTCTCACCTGATGGACAACCATAAGTTTCATCACCCCAGAGTGAGTATGCATTTTCTTCTTTGGAAAAACAACCTTGATCTGATTCACAACCAGTTGAACAAACAATCGAAGCTTGATCTGACTTTTCCCTTTCATATCTCTTCTCTTTCTCTCTTTCTTATGCGTGTTCCTTTGTTCATATGTTTTTTTTTCCATGGGATCTTCATCCAGGGGGCTTGATCATCCATCTTGATCATAGCTGTCTCATCTTGCTAGCATAAGTGCATTTGGACCCCTCTCAATGTGCATGGCTACTTTAGTGTGGGTTTGAAGCAAGTTCATCCTCTCACTAAAGTGGGGGCTAAATTTACCATAGAAAAATGGATCATTGACATTTTCTTGGTTATTTAGTACTTTTTCCTATGGTGCTTGGTTCATTTTGCTTAGATTTAATGTTGCAATGTAGCTTAAACATTTACATTAGGTCTTTAATATTCAAATTATGATGTCTTGTGAAGGTGTTGTGAAGTGTTGCAACACATTTCTACAATTTTCTAGACTCTTCTTACTACAACTCATCTAAATACTCCCTTTTTATTCCTTATCAAGTCCTATTTTAAAGTGTTCTAAAGTCTTGTAACAAGATTTCATGCTTTTCTAGGTTTGTCATCACTAATTACACCTTTTTTATGCTTGATTTGGCCCCTTTATACACTTATAGGCCTTAATTAAGTTTATTTTTGAATCTAAACCAAAAAAAAATATTTAAAAACAACTTAATTCATAACACCCACTTGCAATCCTTGAGTGGGACCCATTCACCATGGGTGGCGAATGAGTCCCTCTTGGCTCAAAATTTAAAATAACTTCAAATTTCCTTCGGGTTTTTATTCATTAAGACCTTATGTCGGCTTGTGATGTTGTATTATTGGGTAATTAGGGCATAAGTGTGTATAAATAAGTGTTTATCTATCCATTTTACTCCTAATTCATTCAAGCATTCATTTCATTCACTCATTCAACATCAACTACCACTATTGCATTCAAGGCATCATTACATCATTTGATCAAGCAAATATCAAGCATCTTGGAGCAGCCATTGACATATCTTCAGACTTCTACAACAAGGATTTAGTGATTTTAGGACACTTGCATGTTGTTTATTCATCATTCCTTTCTTGTTTTCATTTCATTTATTTATCAAGGGTTTGATTACCAAAGTGGGATTTGACCAAGGAAAATCCCTATACTCTAATCCTTAACCATTTTTCCCCTCTTTGCATGTGTGCTTACAGGTCTTGTAGGAAATTTTTTCAAAGAAATAGGTGTTGAAAAGTGGTTAATAAGTCATCAAAGTCGAGTCAACCAAACCCTAATTCAAGCTTGGAGACAACATTTCTAGCCTATTTTCTACAGATTTGACTTTGACAACCTGACAAGAAGACAAGTGTAGATCTGGACCTACAGAATTAACCGTTGAATTTGAATTTTTTTGGAAGATTGATTCACCATCAGCGGTGAATGAGTCCCACCTATAGGATAGAAAATTTGATTTTGTCATAATTTAGTTTCCGATAGTCGGAAACTAGTTTCAAGGCAGTTTACCAAAAGTAGGACTGATTCACCAAAAGTGGTGAATCAGTCCTACTGGTCATCAAGAGTGATTTTTTCTAGATTCTGAAATCTTCTAGCACCAACATTCAACTTCCAGGTGCATTATGTTCAATCTCATTCAATTCTGTTTGCATTTGTTTATGTTTTTAGTTCATTTCTACATATCACACTATGTTTTAAAACATTGCATATTTCATTAGTTTTTCATTCATAATCAATCAATTTTATCTATTAGCTACAATTAGATCATTGCATTTAGTCATAATTACATCATGCATTCCTTAGTTTGAGTGAACCACCACAAATTTTGGGGTCTATCTCTCTCCTTTTAGGTGAAAAACCCTAAGAGTGTAAGAGAAGTACATAGACACAACTTAAAATTGTTGGTTCAATCCTGAGATTACATCACACCAAGCTGACATATAAATTCATTAATTAAAGGAGTGTAAATCCCACTAGAATTTGAAATTAAATCCTAAAAATACCTCAAGGGGGACTAAGACGCCCTAGGTGGTGTCTTAGTACCAAGGCATGAAACTTGGAGCACAAACACCAAAAAGGGTCCATTTAAGATGTCTCAAAATTAGTGTCCCAAGATCTTTATGGAACAAAGGCACCCTAGGTGGTGTTTTAGTCCTGACCCAAAAATTAGGGACACTCAGATAGAATCATTAAATTATCATTTATCCATTGGAGAATGTTGGGATTAAAGCCAAAAAAAGATATAATTCATAGGGCTTGTGGATACAAAATAGGATCAATTAAGACATAAATAGGAATAAATAAATCAAAGTGGGCCCAAATAAGTGAGAAAATGCAAGGGTATTCATTTTACTACACAATGACTACTAACCGAGTTTTGATAATCATGAAGGGTAGGTAGTACATGAGTGCACAAAGGAGGGAAAATTCATCATGGTAGGCTTATCTTGTATCTTAGTTTATAAGTTTTCAATGAAAATCCTTTGAAGGTGAGGGTTAAGAATCTTTACATCGATTTGAGAGTAAACTGATTGATAGCATGAAATAAAGTATTTAATCATTTCATCTTTTTGCTTACATCTTATCAAATCAACAAAAGTCATCTTAGGAGTCATATGCACTTGGAAATGGTTTATAAAGTCCTCATCAAGTTCTTTGAATGAATGAATTGAGTTGTTTGGTAATCAAGAAAACCATTCTAAGGTGGTATCCTTCAAGGATCTAGGGAAAAGCTTAGCCAAGAGTTTATCCTGAAGAATATTTAAGTCACTACATAGGGTGCTATAAGCGGAAACATGGTTAGAAGGTTCTCCTTTCCCCCCATATTTCTCAAATCTAGGCACGTCTATACCTTGTGGCATTGGCATTCTTAATATCTCCAAAGATAAGGGGCTACTTTTGACATAATATGTAGGCTAGCCATTTTGATTTTGATTTATGGTGGAAACTTCCTTTTCAAGGGATGAAACGGTTTGCAAAAGTTGATTTATGAGAGGATCATTGTTTGCATTTTGAGATGGAGGTGAATAAGGTGGAGGTATGTATATGTTCGAGGGGAAAGTGAATGGAATGCTTATAGGAGGTAAAGTTGTAGGGGATATGATGTGGGATGCCACAGAGGTATTATGGATGCTAGTAGAAATACCCAAGGAAGGAATCACATTACTTGTAGGTTGCATTGTTGTTGTGACTTGAGGATTGGTATAGGTAGGAATAGAAGCAATTGTTGTGAGAGGAAAAATTTGGGTTCCTTCTTGGCTTGTGACATTGTTCAAAGGTAAAGGAATACTAGCGATTGAGGTAAGGTATGACCCAAAAATTTGAATAATGTTACACATAAGAGCAACTCCTTTACTTTCAATCATGCAATGTATGTTATCTATGGTAGGGATAGAGGTAGTTGAAATGTTGTCATTACTTATTTGATGTTGTGGGTTTGCTAAGCCTTCATGGATTTGTATTATGTTTTCTTACGAAATATTAGCAACCAGTTTTTCAACATGTGTCACACTACTTGAAGGTAGGGGGTTGTTAAGGGTATGGTCCATACCTAGTGAACTAGTGTCAACATAAGTAGTGCAAGAGCTAGATAACCCAAGATCCATGATGATTGTGCTATCTCGGGATGTCATGAGTCTCGAACTTCATCTCACTATAGTTTTAGCAATAGGGCACCAATAGAAAAGCTCATACAAGGGATAATCTAGGGAATGCAAAATGCAATGAACACAAGATAAATGATATGCACTCTAATTCTGATTCAAATAAAATTAAGCTAAATGCAATGAAATGAAAGTAATAGAAACTCTACAAACTAAAACATGAAACTAACAATAGGAAACCGAAACATAAAAACAAAGAATTTAATGCTATAAAATGTAGTTTAAAATCTAAAAAGGGACTAAATCACCCAGAGGGGCATATGAGTCCAAATAGGGTCTTTTAGAGGTTTGAATGTTGAACGATAGTCACCATAGAATACCCAAAAATTAGGAAAAAGCACCTATATTGGGACTAAATCACCCAGAAGAGTGTATGAGTCCTAGTTTAGGGTTTTTTAATAAATTTTAGAAAATTCTAAGTGAAAGCTAAATGATATTTGGTTTGAATGATGTCTAAACTAGGTGAAAATGCATATTTCAAATGATTTTTAATGATGCAAGATGCAAAAATGCGTCCTATATGCACTTTTACTAATGCAATATTTAGAAACCCTAGATGCCAATTAACTAATGTAAAACCTCATGCAATGTTAATGCAAGCTAGATCTAGGATGATGATGCACTCCAAATCAGAATTAAGATGTTCTAAATGGAGGTTCACCAAAATGAAAGGAAGAAATTTTTTGTTGCTTATGGTTTAGGACATAGAACAATAATCTTCTACACTTCTCATTCATAGAAACCCTAGAGATCTCAATCTAAGGATGAAGTAGGGGAAATAGATCTTGCAATAGGGTGTCCTAGGGTATGATTAATGACTAAAAGAGGGTTCACCATCAAGCTAGGCCTTGGAAAGACAAATGACATGCAAGATCAAATATGAAACCTAATGATATGTAGAGCTTCACTAAATGACCTAGAAATGAATACAAAACATAATAGGAAGCTGAAGAAATACAAAAGGGCACATAGAAAGTTGTAGCAACTTGAATGAAGTCCTGAAATGCTTGGGATACTAAAATTAATGCAGACTGGTACTTATATGCTGGACTAGGCGATTTAGTGCTAGGTTAGGGTTTTTGGGCAAGAAGAAAAATCTAATAGAGATATGTCTAGAACTCCTAAAATTTGCAAATTTGACTTTACTAGGACTTATATGCCAGAAGTGGCATATCATTCCAATTTGACTTTTTTGGAGGATCTAAATTTGAATCTTCTCTTCAATCTTTGCTCTGCCTTCTCAACTTGATTGTTGGATTTGAACTACTAAATTCTACTCTATGGATGTTCTCCAATGATCTTTTAAGCAAGGTAACAACTTGTACAACTTTGAACACATGACAACTTCTTTTGCATCTTGCTCTTCAATATGTCTTGAACCTAGATCTACAAATCACACATTAAAGATAGTGAAAAATGTTGTTTTGTTAGTGGAAAGGGGTTTGCCTTGGTCAAACCCCATTTTGGTAATCAAACCTTGTAGAGAAATAAAATGAGATAAATGAATGATGAATGAAAAAAATGTAATGTTACAACTCACCAAACCCTAGTAATAAAGTGTTGCAAGCATGTATGAAATAGCTCCAATGGAGGTAGATCTTGACTGTTTCTTGAATATTGTAGATCTTGAATTGAATGCTAGCTTGAATCATGAAACCCTACATCACAATCGTTAGCTCAAAAATAAACATGATGCATGATAACTTTGACATGATGCTTGACACTTGAATAATACTCCAAAACACTTGATAATCAGCTCTTGAAGACTCTTGAATGCTCTTGTAAACACTTGAATGCTCTTGTGAACTCAAATTTTCTATAATGCATGAATACTCAAGTTGCTAGGTGTAAAATGAGTGAAATAGCCTTCTATTTATACTTGCTTATTCCAAATTTCCCGAAATTACAACACTACAAGTCGACATCAGATCTAGGAGGATACAATCATGCCAAGGATTTGAATTAAATTTAATTTTAAGCCACATGGGACTCATATTTCAGAATTGGAATATGAGTCCATTAGACTAGGCTATGGGATAGAATTTTCAAGAAACACTTAGATTCATGTGAAATTAGGACTGGGACCCTGAAACTTAGGTGGGATCCATATGCCCAAGGTGGCGTATGAGTCCTCGATCACTAAATTTGGGCTTGTACAATCTAAAAACACTTGAATTATGATTGGATGTTGGTTTATGTTAGGATTATCCTTGGAAAGATGCATTAATTAAGGCTTGTGGATGCAAAATAAGGCCAAAAAAGGCATAAAGAAGCCCCACATTAATAAGGAAAACCCTAGATTAGTGTGCAAGTGTAATACAATGCTTTACAACACCTTAAATAAGATACAACTAGGTCTATTTAGTTTACAAGGACCCAAGACCTAATGTGAATGTGTTAAGCACATTACAACACTAAATCAAGGCACCATTAAGCTCAATTTAATAAGGAGGACCCAAACAAGTGTGAAAATGTCACAAACGACATTTTTCGACACTACAATAATTATAAAATTTTTAATCATAATTCATTATACCCATAATCAGACAATATTTTTCTCTTGTTGCTATCTTGTGGAAGGCATCTTTTTTTTTGTAGGTGATCTTAGGCGTTTGAGTCCATTGATGACTAGATAACACTATTGTTTTATCAAATTTATACTAATTTATATCTTTTGTGTAAGTTTTAATTATTTTTAATATATTTTCCTCCATCGGTAACCATTTCTTATAATTTTAACAACTTTTTACCATAGGGTTTTTTCATCTTTTTATGACTATTCATTTTAACAATAGTGATCTATCTTTTAGCACTTGTATAGTTTTCACCTATGCATCCCTCTAGCTGCATTAATAGTTTTTTCTTATCACTTTGTAAATCAATTCCTACATCTTCTACAACTCATCCCTGTTTTTCTCATCATTTTTC
Source organism: Sequoia sempervirens (assembly GCA_007258455.2). Classification (NCBI taxonomy): domain Eukaryota; kingdom Viridiplantae; phylum Streptophyta; class Pinopsida; order Cupressales; family Cupressaceae; genus Sequoia; species Sequoia sempervirens. The sequence continues at coordinate 60,599 of VDFB02300652.1, read as the reverse complement.
TTCTTATTCATCTCTCTATATATTTTAGTTTATCACCATTCTACTCTATTTCTCCAACCCTCCTAGCCCTTTGTTATATAGTTTTTTTCTCATTTTTTCATCTAAATATTCTAAATTTCTCTTACATAATCTAGATCAATTCTTATGTAGTCTTTCATGCCACCTATGTAGTTCAATATCCACATAGTTTGGAACCTTTGTAATTTAGTTCCTTAGCACTTTGAGACCTCCACAATTTGATACCCATAAATTATTTTAAATTCTCAACATCAAAGTTCAATTCCAACACTTCTCATTGTCAAATTTCTATATTTCATTATCTCTACTCTATCTAATTCTCTTCATTGTTACTTAGGATTTCTAATAATTTAAATCAATCATATTACTATCTAACCCCTTATTTATGTAGCTTAAAAATATTGGCCAAAGACATTATCATTAAACTATTAACATATTTGTGTTTGTAACTACATTTGTCCAAGACATTATCTTTAAACTAGATTAGTTTTACACTAATTTAATGGTTGATTAAAATTATTTTTCATGTCTTGAGTGAGTGATGTGTATTCTCTCCTCTTGCACCTCTATGTGATCTTGAGGATCAAAAATATTAGTTTAATCTCTATTCATGCTCAAGAGAGATGGGTTCATGTTAATCTTCGTTCATGAAATAAGGGTCAATGAGTTTTGAATACAAAAAGTATGTAGTTGAATCCTAATAAACCATCGTAGCTACAAATGTTCTTACAATTTGATAAATTGAAAGCAATCTAAATTTATTTATTTTACTTTAAATGAAATTATGTCTTAAATATATAATGCAATTTATGAATCAACTCGTTTAATACATATGAATAAGAGAAACAAAACAATTTTGATAAGTTGAAACAAACCTGATGCCAAACCCTCATATTAATATGATTTTTTTAGCTTACCGACATTCAACCTTCAATCTGTATCTCTGGTATGATACTCTTTAAACTTTTAAAATAAACACTAAGCTCGGTTTCATAATTGCATATAAAATTACCGAGTTATTGAGAATGAAGTTTTGTTTTAACGGTGAAGTTAGCTGCATATTAACAAATGGTTAGCAATTTTCGAGCGCCTAACATCGATTGAGAAACGAGCAGTCGGAAAAGAAAAATGATATAGTACTTAAACGAAAGAGTTTGTGACCTCCACTTGCACAGAAACCAAGCGGCGCAAAGAGTGTTCCTCAAGAAAGATCATATTTATTATTATTTTATATGGCATTCATGGTCATTCTTAACAAAGTCAAACTTAATTCTGTCCCGGTAGTTTCCTTTCTTTGTACTCATTCCTGCGAACGAAGCTTTCGGATAAAAATGTCCCAGGTGTTCCCCTTCCCACTAGCTTCCATAGACTAAGCTTGAACTTGAGCAAGTTCCACCTCATTTTCTTCCAGTGATCTTCCCTTTGTTTCAGGTACCAGAAATGTGCGAAAGAAACCCAGGCAGGTTGCTACTCCAAGAACAATCAAGGCGTTGTCCTCTCTTGAGCTTTCGCACTCATAGAGGTTCTTATCTGTAAGCTGAGTCTTATCCCTATGCTTGGGATGAGAGGCATACAAGAACCCAAACGCTCCAATAATAGCGCCTGCTTTACCGGCGGCTGCAGAAATACCATGACACGTCGATCGTAACCGAGCAGGAAACAACTCTGCCGGCACAATGAAAGTAGTCGTATTGGGCCCAAAATTTGCGAAAAAAAATATCAGAGAATAAATTGCCAAAAAGCCTTTTCGATGAGATTCGTCAAGCCAGTAACTTTTGTAAGGAATGGCGAGGGCGAACAAGAAAACTGACATAAAGAAAAACCCAATTAGCTGAATTTTAAACCTCCCAATACGATCTATCAGAAGAATGGTAAATATGTACCCCGGCAGAGTCCCACACAATGCAATCAATGCCTGTGCCCTTGCAGTGTGATAAACATCATCCAATGGATTCGGATAATAACACTTCAACCATTTGATTTTATGATATATATCGTCCTGAAATAGATTGCCGCTGTAGAAAGCAATATCCACGAAGAACCAAGTGGATGCCGTGCCCAGCAACTCTAGCCCGTGCCGCTTCATGAAAGCCGTGGAAAACAATCCGAATGTTGGGCGCCGAGTGCTTAAAACATCCAACTCATCTTCATAAATATCCAGATTAAGAACTCTGGACATATCCTCTGCTGCTTGCCTGGTATTTCTGGCAACCAACGCTGTGAAGCGGGCGGTCTCCGGCATTTTCATCCGCCAGTAATATGTGAAACCTGCGGGAACGGCTCCCAGCATTAAGATTATTCTCCACACCACGTCCTTCTGACCGAATGTAGGCGTATCGCCTGCTGCTGACTTCATGCTAGCCGACACAACTAGAGCCACTGTACTGCCCGCCAGAATTCCAAGACCCTGCATCCCAAATACCGCAGCGATGAATGCTCCTCTGGTCGTGGTATTTGCGTACTCGGCCATGATTGTTGCAGATAGCGGATAGTCCCCGCCGATGCCGAAGCCAAGCCAGAACCTGAAAAAGCATAAACTACCAATTACACACTCAGTCGATCTGCCGATTGAGAAGCCAGAAGCGATCGAACTCGCGACCATCAAACTTAGAGTGTATCCGTACACCCTCTTTCGCCCCATTCGGTCTCCAAGCCAACCGAAGAATAGTTGGCCCGCTAATGCTCCGCATAGAGCGATTCCGTTGATTAGAGCTTTGACTTGAATGGGCATGTCATCGTTATAGTAGATGCTTCCCAATAGATTGGAAACAGGCGGGATGCAGAAGAGGTCGTAGGCATCCGTGAAAAAGCCCATGCCTGCGATAAATATTGCATTGAAGTGATACAACTGCGTACGCGCCGAGTCCAGCGCAGACAGCACCCTGAGCGGCATTATTCGTAACTGCTAATCCTTTGCCCCTAAATTCACAATTCCCAATGTTTGCCCCAAATCACTATGAATTTCGTAAACCCAATTTGTAGTACACACCGTCATAGGTCACTCTCTTTCCATTGTCTTGTATTACAAGAATATTCTGTAATATACTGTTCTTTATTGGATTAATTTCATAAAGAAAGTGAAATTCGTACTTGCGAGGAATTTGCTGAGCATAGGAAAATCGCAAACAAGAGACGGATTTGTGCGGCCCTATCAAGAAAATAATAACTTAATCGCCAAGTTATTCTTTCATTTTAGGTTTATTTATTATACCGCGTGATGACTAGGTCTTCATTAACTATTGAAAACGACAAGTTATCACAAATATATGTGTATTTGGGAGAGGGCCCAATAGTCGTGCGGGGTCCAATAGTCGTGCATCCAATCGTGAACATAATACCTAATAGTCGTTTATATAATGTCTAATAGTTGTGATTTGACTACCCATAATTAAACACAAAGTATGCTTTTGATCTAAAAAGCAACCAATCATGTGATAGCACATCAGCGCTCAACTACTCATGATGTAATGCACAAGAATTGGCCTCACTATTTTTTGGGGCCTTTTTGGACACCTTGACAAAAACGTATGCTGATGTGGCATCATATTTGATGATGTGGCCTTAAAACCTTAGTTATAAGCAGAGAACTTGCCAAGTAAGCTGCTGTAAAAAATTGGCAGTGATTTGAAATTTCGACGTAGGATAATTAGAAGCGCGAAGTTAGGGTGCACGATTACTGGACCCTCTCCCCTAGATGCATTCATCCTACAGTGCTCTTAAACAAATAATAAATTGTAATATAGATGTCCAGGAAGGAAATAACGTGTCAACTGCAGTAAAACAGCTTAAAACTATACGCACAGTTCCTATTAAGCGCTTCTGATTCGGAAATCGGCTTAAATTTAATTGACAAAGCTTACATGCCGTTGAGTTTTGACTACAGTTATCTTTTTTATATTCATCCTTTTACTGTTTGCATGGATCTCGAAACATATTAAATTATGCCTTTGAACAATTTCTACAAATAAAAACAACTAGCGGGCCGGTCCCTGTTAATTATCTTAACAGAGATTTCAATATGCTTAGAAAACTTCGTGAATGGAAAGAAAAATAATCAGGAGTGGTGTGGTATTCGATAATAATTTGTGTGTATTAGGACTTTGATTTTGACATTTTTTAGCTTTTGTGTTGAATTTGTTGTAGTTTATTAAAAGGAGGTGAATTATATTAGTATAATGGTGAAAATCATTTATTTATGTCAATTTTCATTTATTTTTTGGTTCATTTAAATTAAATGGTTTAATATAATTATATATTGATAAATGAGATATTGTTTTGTGAAATTAGATTGTGAAATAATTAAATTTTTTTTCTCTTGGATTTTCCTTTATTTTATTTTTATCCTCACATTCCCACATTTAACATTTATTGGGTCCCAATATTTGGACAATCATTTCTCACTTTGACATTAGTATTTTATTGTCCTCAATCTCATAACAAGAGATCAATTGAACACCTTGTGAAATTGAACCTAAAAATTAAAAAAATCAATTGAAAAAAATGCCAATTTCTATCCATTTCATGTCCACCATGAGTTCAATTAGTACACCTTTTGAATGATTTGTTTCTATATAGTGGCATTCAAGGACATTCATTATCATCTAGAAAAAAATTACTTTTGAGCACTCAAGGAACCTTAATCTACATCAAATCATGCTAGAGGATTTGCATAACTAAAGAGTGTTTTCTTCAATCATTTATATGACTATATAGCAATCTAGTTGAAAGGGTTGACCTAGGAGAAGACAATCTCTACAATGCTTTCATCAAAGTATTATTTATATACAAGTAGTCCTTCGTAGTTAACATAAAGTAAAAAATCAATGAAATAGAAAGAAAAAGTGCATAATTTCTCAAATTATACTTGTGGGTATTAGTATTGGAGTAAATAGGTAATCACCTAATAATTAACTAGTAATCACACCTTGTTGTGCAATGGGTTTTCCGAAGAGGTGTAGAGGGTCAATTAGGGAAATTGTGGTCAATTTTTTTCTTACATTTGTGCAATAGATGTGGTCAATTGGCAAGTGATATAGAAAATGATGTTTTTTATGCAACAAATATCACAATGGAGAAGTGATAGCTTCAAATCAACTATTCATCCACTTATAGGGATCCAAAAATGATTGAAACAAAACTTTTGAATGAGAAAGATAATCAAGATCCATTACCAATGGGGTCATATTATGTTTGCAATAAGGAGAGAGTGAGAGAGGGGGAGAGATGGGGATATAAAGAGGGAGATATATAGGGGGTAAGAGAGAGAGTGAGAGAGAGTGACGTAAGGAGATAGAGATAGAGGTGGAGATGGAGATGAAGGAATGATATGGAGAAGGAGAGGGAGAGACAAAGAGAGAGAGGAGAGAGGGATATATAAAGATGCAAGATATAGAGAGGGAGAGATATAAAGATAAAGATAGAGAAAGGAAGTTATATAGAGAGAGGTAGAGAGAGGGAGAGATATAGGGGTAGAGAGAGATGGAGAGATAATAATATAGCGACAAAGGTAGAAATGTAAAAAGAATTATGGAGAGATCGAGATAGTGAGATAAAGAGATATAGATATGAAGGTCTAGGAAGAGAGAGAGGGAGAGATGAATGGATAGAGAGAGGAAGACATTTCTAGAGATAGAGGGGGAGAGGGGAATATAGAGGTATATATGAAGATAGAGAGAGAGAGGAAGAGAGAGGAAAATAGATAGAGAGATAGAGAGAGTTAGAGGGAGAGATACATATAGAGAAAGATAGGGAGATAGAGAGGGAGAGATAAAGAGGAAGAGATAGTGAGATATAGAAAAAGAGGGAGATATATATATATATAGAGAGAGAGAGAGAGATAGATGGTGAGATAGAGTAATAGATAGATAGAGATGTAAGGAGATATATAGAGAGGGGGGAGAGAGAAAGAGGGAGAGATAGATATGTGGGAAGAGAAAGAGATAGAGATAAAGATATATGAGAAGAGAAAGAGAGAGAGGGAAAACTTGTAGAGATAGGGAGATATAGATAAGTAATAGAGAGGGAGAGAGAGATAGAGGGAGGAGAGATAAAGAGATAGAGGTAGAGATACAGATGGGGAAATAGGGAGTGTGTGTGTGAGAGAGAGATATATAGATATAGAGATAGGGAGACCATAGGAATAGGGAGTGGGTGTATGAGTGAGAGGGAGATATGGGGATAGAGATAAAGAGGGAGAGAGATATATAAATAGACATAGAGGGAGGGAGAGAGGGAGATAAATAGATAGAGGATAGAGGCAAAGTAGAGATACAAAAAGAGGGAGCAATAAAGAGAGTGAGAGAGAGGGAGAGATATAAATAGAAATGAGAGATAAATATAGTGGGAAAGATAGAGGGGGATGAAAGAGAAGCAAGGAGAGGTAAGGATATAGAGAGAGGGATAGAGATAGAGAGGAAGATAGAGATAGAGATGGAGAGGGAGTAGATATTTCACATATTTTGTATACATATTTCTTAGTAATGTGGTGATCAAGGGGCACCAAAATATTCTCTAATGAAGGTATCAATGTAGAAGTGATAACTTCAAATCAGATATGCATCCATTTACAAGGATCCAAACATGGCTGAAATAAAACCTTTGAATTAGGAAGATAATCATGCTCCCTTACTAATAGGTTCATGTTATGTTTACAATAGGGAGAGAGGTGAAGATAGGAGGAGATAGCAATAGAAAGAGGGAGAGATAGAGGTGGAAGAGTGAGAGAGAGGGTTAAGGAGATAGAGAGGAAAATAGATATAGAGATGGAGATGGAGATGGATAGAAACATTTATTTGTTAAAATAAATTTATTCCCAACACCCATCATACATTAAGTAGCAAAAATAGATTGATTGGCATAATAATTTATTGCATGATGAAGTGACATTCAATGATCTTTGAAAATCCAATGAACCCCATTTGTATGTAATCATATTTTTCTATCTTTTGTCAAAACAAGAACCTTCAAGGAAATATCTCGACTCCACTTTTAGATGGCTGGGACTTGGAATTATCCTTTCAAAAGGGCCTAGGCAGTCCTTCTTCTTGTACTTTCCTTGCCTTAAATATTTTGTATTTATATTATTTTACAATATATTTTAAATATATTTAGAATATTCAAAGGTCTTAGAAAATAAGTTTTATTTAAATAGTAAGAATGATGATCTATTTTTATTATATCATTTATCAAAGTAGTTTTTTTGTTATGATTGATCTTTATTTGACCCGTAATAATTTTGATGGATTAAATCATTTATTTGTGATAGTTTAACCAAATAATAACTTCTAATTTAGATATATGATCCCTCATAATATTTAATATAATATATAAAAAACACATAATCTAAAAAATAAATATATTTAAAATAAATGATTAAGCATGTCAATTATTTTAATTTAGTTAAAGTGTTAAGTTTAGAAAATAAAAATTCTCAAAAATTAAATAATTAAAATCATGTGCTAAAAATTGAAAGGTGAAAAGTTTTTTGGTTTCTTCTTCTAGGGTTTAGGACCTTAAAGAAGGACAATCTTGACTAACTTTCACTCAAGAACAAATCCTTGAGATCTCAATACAAGGGAGAGAGAGATCTTGCAAGAGTGTTGTCCTAGGGGCTGAATGTTAACTAATAGGGGGTTCACCACCAAGCAAGAACTTGGAAAGACAAATGAAATGCAAGATGCAACACAAAACCCTAATTCAATGCAATGACCTACAAAATGACCCAAAAATGCCAATGAAACAAAACATAAAAGTAGTAAGATGAATGAGGTGCACCTGGAAATCGGGAAATGACTGATTGAAGCTATGAAATTTTGGAAAATCTAACTTTTTGAACAAATAGGACTCAGTCACCAATCTAGGTAAATCGGTCCCAAATCTAGATTTTTGCACATAAGCCTATTTCGGGAAAAGGGTATCTAAATCTACAAACAGTTTTGGAAAACACCTGTAGTGGGACTCATTCACCTCTCTTGCGAATTAGTCGCATTATGCTTTTCCAAGAATTTAAAGTTTTGATCTGCACTTCAACACCTGCTCTTTCCTTCCCGACTGATTTCTAGTTCTGAATATGCGAAAATACCTAAAAAACATAATAGAGACTTGATTTGCTTATGGGGGGTTTTCCTCGGTCAAACCCCTAGTTTGGTAATTAAACCTTGATGGAAATAATGAAATATGCATGTAAATATGACTATAAACCCTAGCCCTAAGTGTGTCTAAGACTAGGAAATTTGAAACATGACACAACCCTATTCTAATGTGCAAGAATGAGATGCATGAATGGAAATGTGAGAATGAATGAATCACTTTAAGAGATCTCTAATCACCTAAATGAGCCTTAAAAATACTTGTACGTTCCTTCTAAGGTTGAATGCAGAGTGATAATGGAGGATGGAATCACTTAGGAAATAAGTCTTTAGGCTTGGCTTGATGGCTAGTTGCATCTCCCCAACATAGAATCCATCATGATTCACCATAGAAAACCATGATGAACCCTTGATGATGCTAGATCTTGAATGAAAGTGAGCTTGAAGACCTACAAAAACACTTTAATGTTACTTCAAGACTTAAACTTTGCTTGCTTTTGAAACTTGAATGCTCTTTCTTGAAGATTTTTAATGCTTCTCTCTTGAAATTTATCTTGAAAATACTTTCTTTGATTTCTTAGATGATGAAAATGACTTAAAAGCTTGCTTATATAGGCATCAACACCTAATTGACCATTATTTAGATCTCAAAAGTTGACATCCACCAAATATTTGAATTAAAAAGGTGTTTTCTTGCTCAAAACTCAAAAACACCCCAAAATGGACTCATTTGTCCAAGGTAATGAATGGGTCCCACCTAGGGGGACTCATTCACCCAAGGTCCTAGCTTTTTGAAGTGGGATTTCAGGAATTTTGATGTTTTAAATGATTGTCAGGTTTTTAGCTAAAATAAGCCTCGAGATCCAAAATAATAGGTCTTAGGGGTCTATGAATGATGATTTTAAGGGGAAATTAATGCAAGGGTGCCAGAATAGGTCCAAATTAAGTGTGAAATTTCCTCACATTCAAAAGCATACAATTTTCTAAACTACATTTAGCCCCCACTTTAGCACCCATATGACTCTATGTGCATATGCAAGCTAAAGGACTCCAATAATAACCTTTGCTTAATAAAAGGATACACATATAATTTCAATCATAATTACAAGAGAATGAAGCCCCCACTATAGCTATTTGCAAAACCACAATGTTACGAACCACATCCTGCAACACAAATTCATTTGTTGTTCAAAAATCCCCTTATCTAACTTCTTTTAGAAATCAAAATCGAGGGTAGATGTTTGCCCCTTTGAATTCACTTCCTTTAAAAAGGTGGAATCAAGGTAGCTTTCTAGCCACATCAAATAAATCATATCATAGGGTATTTCCAAGTAGCATACCACATGATGATAGGCATTTAATGAGAATAAGAGTGGAATCATGATTTTGACACAACAAACAGTGTAACAAATGAAGCTCTCTAGCACTCATTATGTTGATTTGAATGAAAAGAACTTTTTAACCCTAATATAGTAATGTGGACATGAAAAAACTAACCATTTTATCTTGCTTGATTTGGGATTAATTGATGGAAAATTCGACTTAATGAGGCCTTGATTTAGTGATGTGAGGTATTTTACACATCCACACTAGGTCTTGGACCCTTGCAAAGTAAATAAATTTCATTTAACAATTTCTTGTAAATGTGTTGTAAAGTGTTGTAAAATACTTTCACACCTCTCTAGAATTAATGAACCCATTTCTGCTTAATTCAACAATGTAAAATATATTTAATAGCATTATCATATTAATCTAGAAGGATTGTAAAATAAACTTAATGTTAATCTAGTGTTGTAATGTGTTTTACACATTCACATTGGATGTTTTTCCTCTCTAGGATATGTGGACCTCATTTGTGTTGTAAAGAGTATTTAATCACATTTTCACATTGAAATTTGTGTCCCAAGCCCTAATTACCATTTACATCATCATTAATAGGCCCCTATGACCCCATATTCTACATCCTGAGGCATAAATTGATCAAATAACTAACAAAGTCATCATATAAACCTAATTTTGTTACTTCTTGGCATTCCAAATAGTAGAATAGCCCCTATGGGAACCATTCACCCCTGATGGCGAATGAGTCCCATTTGAGCCATTTTCAGCGCTTGATTGAGAAATGCTGGATTTTAAGTTTTATTTTTCTCCATGTCGGCCTTAGGGGTCAAATTAATGGGAAAATAAGGTGGATTTCCTATAAATACAAACTTCTAAACCCTAAATCATAACCAATTTCAATATTCACTGATCATTCTTCCATTTCTAGTCAAGCAAGCTAGGATTTTATCATTTCAAGTCATCAAGATAGCTCCTGAAGACATTCAAGGGGAGATTCTTCATATTTTGCTGAAAAAATTCAAGATCAAACATCATGTAAAGTATCTAACTCCTTTGTTACCTTTGTTATTACATTATTTCTTCATTTTTGTAATTACCTAAAAAGGGGTTTGACCAAGGCAAACCCCCATGCCCTAACATCCAACATTTCTCCTTTTCTTGTGTGTTTGCAGATTTCGGTAACTTGAAGACTTGGAAATCATTGAAGAATAGGCCGAAGACTTATTGTAGTCATATTCTTCCTTCCAAGGTCAAAATATCCACTCAAAGCCACCTACAGTCTCAGAAATTAGACTTTCAGAGGAAAACGCCTGCTAGGAACTGAAGTGCAGATTAAGGGATTCTGTTTCCACTTTTGGATTCTCAAAAATTCAGAAGTGGAATGATTTTCCATTAGTGGAGAATGAGTCTCACTGCCTGGGCTGAAATTTTTTTCTGTTGTTTTGGATACCCATTTGTCTGAAACGAGCTACGTAACAGTTTCCCAAATCTGGGACTCATTCTCCCAGAATGGTGAATGAGTCCCAATAGGACAATTTTTTAGCATCAAAAGCATTTCAAAAGTCATTTCCAATATCCAACAAGTTCTCAAGTGCACATATTTAGTTTCATTCATTTATGTTATAGTTTACTTTCATTTTTAGGTCTTTTTGCATTTCACAATGTGTTTTCAAACAAGGTACATTTCAATAGTTTTGCATACATAATCAATATATTTCATTAGTTTTCTGCATTTAGATTAGTTTATTTAGAAATATTTTATCCACATCACATTAATCTTGAGTGTAGAAATTTCCCATTTTGGCCCATCTTTCCCCTTTTAAGTGAAAAATCCTAGAAGGGATAGAAAGACATTCAAGCGCCAAAATATTTGTCTCCATTTTGGAAAACCTACTTTTTGAATACCTTCTTGTTTGATTTTGAGTCCACCATCATCCTATATCTAGCTTGCATTAAATTTTCATTAGGGTTTGCATTAGTTAATTTGCATGCTAGGGTTTAAAATTTTGCATTAGTGAAAGTGCATATAGGGTGAATTTTTGCATCTTAAATAATTTAAAACTTCTGAAATTATGCATCTACATGTTAGGTCTGCATCATACAACATAAAACACATGAAAACCAATTAAATTTTTTTGAAAATTTTGAAAAAAACCCTTATTGGGACTCATTCGCCATTCTGGGCGAATTAGTCCCAGTCTAGATTTTTAATTGTCCATTACATCATCAAAAACATCATTTTTGTGCTTCTAAGCATCCTAGTACCATATATTATAAGTTTGGAAAGTTTTGGGAACACTTTTTTTATGCATCTAGGACAAAAACATCAATTTAGGGTAGTCATTTTTGAAAACACTTCGATTACAAGCATTAATAGATTTGAAAATGCTTACATTTCTAAATTTTTGCATAACATAGATAAAATTAATTTTCACTTTTGCCTACACAATGTTTCTATTCATTAAACTTTACATAATTTTGGTAAAAGTACTTTTCATTCTTGCATATAAATTATTTACATTCTTAAAGCTTTGCATACATTGGATAAAAATGTTTTGCACCCTTGCATATACATTGTTTATATTGTTGAAACATTGCATGACATGGTTACAAATTCTTTTCATTTTTGTTCAAACAATTTTAGTGTCTTACATCTTTAAACATGTTAATAAATATTTCATATCCCCTCAGTATGAGAGTGTTTTAGTGAAATAGAATATAACTTTGGACATTCCTAACGATCATAATTGTTCTTCTCATAATATCTCTCCTATTGGTGATCAAGATATTCTGGTAGAAGAACCAATTCATGAGAGTTTTGAGAATCCTAGTTGTTTCTCTCCTCTTACCTCTCTTAATGGAAAAAAAACATTGATGAAAAAAACAACACAACCATAGGTAATAATGACACTCACATTTGTTTTTCTCCTAGTATCTCTCCTAGTTGTGAAGAAGATGCTTTCATTTTATAAAAAATAATCAATGATGGTCATGAGTATCTTAATTGTCCCCCTTCAACTAGGGTGCTGCCACAATAGTGGTTTACACTTTCTGAGAGATCTTGATTTTTGCTAAAATCACATATTTTTAGAAAGTATAATGATTTAAGTCTTGAAAAATTCCATTTAAAGGATTCCGATTCAAGAGGGTTTGATCAAACCACCTTAGACCAAGCCCCCTTCGATAGAACCCTGCTATTTTTAAACCATACCTATAACAAAGTCTCCTTTACACCAATCAAAATGTTGATAAAAAACTACTTTTGATTTACCTTTTGGGGGATCAAATGAATTCATTTAAAAATTATTTTTTGTAATTATGTAGTCCTTATTATAAAATTTCAAAAAAGTATAATTTTAATTAAATTTAATTTGAATATTTTTTTTATTTTTTATTTCTTGTGAATGTAGATTTTTCACCAAAAATCAATCTCTTTGTTCTGCACATGTGGAAAAATAGATGATTATAAAAAAAAATAAAAAATATGAGTGCACTAGATATTGAAGTCCTTGATCCAACAAAAAAATAATAATTGAATTTCGATACATACAAAAACAGTTGTGTTATATAGTCTTCCTATGTCTGAATTGTAATTGGTTTGACTTTGAAACTTAATTAAGAAATAAATATTCAATAAAATGCTATGAAACCAATTGGAAGCACTAGATATCATAGTTACAAATATAAATTCAAAAAAATTAGAATTTTATCCGTCATGGAAAAGAATTTATGTGTTATATACAATGAGTGTCACTCGTTAAAATTGGTGTTTACTGAAAAAAACTAGTTTTCGAATGAGATGGAAAAAGAAGTGCAATCTGATTCCAAATTTTTTGAAAAAAATATATTTAGAATCTATAGAAATAATGTCACAAATCACTAGTTTGCATCATCTTCAAATTCCTCATAGTTTAGCCGCCATAGGTGTCTGATTATTGTGGGATCACCCCTAGTGAATCCCTTATCAAGCAAGAGTTCATTCAACCATTGATTATTCCCCTATTTTCGATGAAATAATTTTAGAAGAACCATTCCATGAAAATAAAAAACATTTGATTCATAGTTCTCCCAAAAAATTTCCTCCTAGGGAGAATATCATGGTGATAGAAAATGGAAACAATAGGAATGTGTCGTCCTTAGATCAAAAGTTGATTATAGATTGCCCTTTATTAGAGATACATCAAACTAAGACTGTTGAGGTTATGAATACGCAAGCATCCATTTGATCCCCCTTGATCGATGGACCTCCTACATACCCTGTGGGACATCCTAAGAAACCTCTAATTCTCTACCCACCTTCACACAAACAACAAACTAAATAGTAACTTGAACTCATTTTTTACCCACCATCACAAAAACCTCCAACTGAACATAAACTTGAATTCTCCCCCTACCCATCTCAAAATAATGTGTCACAACAACCGAGTTATAATACTGTTGCTCATACATATAACACAAGAAAAAATCTGCAACCATAACAACCAACCCCAACTTCTTTACCTTTTCCCAATTCTATACTGCCTAGTGCTCCTCGATTACGGGAGTATGATCTTATTGAGCAACTTAAGAGCACTCCCACAAAGATATCCCTATGGGATTTACTTCAGACTTCACCTACCTATCACACTATGCTTCAAATGGCCTTACAACAAGTTCCTATCCCTTCTAATGTGCAACCAAATGACATAGCAACCATAATTCAAGGATTGAATGCTGACACTGTTTTCCACCAATGCAAACTCCCCTCTTTGGATGTGCAAAAAAAAAAATGAAGCTTTCATGAACATAGCTCAATACAAAACAATAGGGATAAATCAAACTCTTGTTGACAATGGCTCTTCTCTTAATGTGTGTAACATAAACCTCTTGGAAAGACTTCATGTGGATAGATCACAAATTCAACTTGATTCTTTATCTATTAAGGGATTTGATAATGTAGAAAAATAATTGCTTGGTGTGATCACTTTTCCTATTATAGTTGGAAAGGCTACATTGCAAACACCAATGGACATGTTATTCCTCATGAACTTTCATATAATATCCTTCTAAGCAGGCCATGGATTCATGAGATGAATGGTGTGCCTTCCACTCTTCATTGCAAAATGAAATACATTCACAAAATTAAAGTGCACATACTTGAAGCTAACCTTGATCCCAATAGTTTTTTGCACCTTGAGAAAAACAAAGTGAAGCATTTAAACACATTAACACCAATAACACACGTGGGACCCATCCAATAAAAGACAAACAACAACATATTGAAAAAGTCACAAAGCTATAAGATGATGATTGGGGTTCCTTAGATCTCACACCAACATTCATGGGAAAGTACGAGATCATAAACAAAGATTCCAATAAGGTGCACGAAAAAGAAATCATGTCAACACACAACTCAGACGACCCTTCGAAAGCATCCACCTCAACCACTATAGACCAAAACATAACCAATTATACAACAACCTTTGATGAACACAACAATGAACAACCACCCGATTCAAAAGCAATGAAAAATATTTATGGAAAAGGTTATGAAGTTATGAAACAACTTGTCTATAGTGGAAAGGATGTGGTGCTAATGAACAATGTATCTGCAACCCTATAGATCCTATCACACAACAAACAACTTATGGTCTTGGTTATTTTCCATTGATAGAGATCACCAAGCTTTCACCCAATATCAACACTCTCACACCACATTCTCCTAAACCAACCTTAACAATCATACATCCTAAACTCATCGACACTAATGGTCTTGAAAGTCATCCTTTACAAAACATTAAGCAAACAACGAAATCTTCACTTAATGTCAATGCCATCTCGCAAAACACTAATGAATCAAATTCATTAGATTTTACACCCTCCCATAAAGGAGAGAACAAAATCTCACAATCTAAGCAGTCTTGCGTAGGTATGACAATTAATACTATGCAAGAGATATCTTTGTTGCAAACTATAGAACCACCTTCTACCATTGATCAAGAAGGTATCTTGTCAAGACTTCTCCAAGATCACTTGATCACCCTTCCTCCAAGAACTCGAAAGAAGTTCTATTACAAGACTTCATTTTGTGCATATCATAGAGTTCATGGTCATTCTACGAATGAATGTAAAGCTTTGAGTAGTAAAGTACAACATTTTAAGGAGTTTGGTGTTCTTCCTTATGTGGGGGCACCTAATCCTTCTAATTGTATCACTGATTTTCACTCTAGCATGCATTTCATCCACCACATCAGCTCACTCTTGTCCTGCGGTAAGTGGGGGCAAGGGATTAGATAGCCTTGTCCTCGTATGTAACTTGTCATTGCCTCTTTTGACTAGTCGTTAACTTTTAATGAATACATAAAGAGAAAGCTTGGGATGTAGACGACATGCCTTAAGTTGGCTCGCACATGACATACTACCTTTCTCATGATGTAGCTTATAGGAAACATATGACTTGGCATAGGGATTTCTGTAAGCTCTCATGTCCTATTCTTCTACTTTAAAGCAATTTCTCATAGTAATGGTGTCCACAACCACTTTAAACTGGGGGCATACATCACCACTCATATTTCATTGTGTGATTTATTTCTTCTTGTGATGTGTCCTTTTTCTTGGTTGTGTCATTGGGATTGATTTCATCCAAGAGCATGATACTTCTTTTGACACATCCTCTCTTGGAAACATTAAGCACGATGTTCCATAAGAAGAGACCTTGCATGAACTTAGAAGCAAAATCCATTTGAACATTCCTTGCATTACCTTGCATTTACAATGTCTATGAGTGTCAAGCATACAAAGTTTTGCTTACATCATAGAGCTCAAAAATTATTTTCATTATGGCACCTTATTAAAGTTATCAGGAGGTATAACTTTAGTATGGTTGAGCGGGAAACCCATTCTGAGGCATGACTTTTCCCCATAGCCACCTTGTGGATTCCTCACCTCTTGGACAACCAGAAGTGTTGTGGCCCCAAAGTGAGTATGCTGTGGATTCCTCACCCCATGAACAACCATAAGTTCTATGGCCCTAGAGTGAGTATACATGGGCCTTCTCACCTGACAGACAACCAAGAGTTTCGTCACCTTAGATTGTGTATGCATTTTTGGGAAAACAACCTAGGTTTGATCCACAATGTGTTGGAAAAATGGTCGAAGCTTGATGCACCTTTTCATTTTCTCTTTTATCTTCCTTCTCGTTCTTGCCATTGCATGATCATGTATCTTGTGGGTATGTGCAAGATCATCGTGGAAAAAATAGGCCCTTAAGTGGCAAAAATTCAAAAAAATTAGAGTTAGGAAACTTGACGTAAAAATTCGAATAAGTTATCTATATTATTTCAAAAATATGTAAGAATAGAATTTGTAGCAAATTGAATATAGTTTTAAACTACTAGGTTTATTTTTTTTTAAAAGAATCTATTTAGTGAAAATTTGAAATTTCAATGCAGAGTACTTAAATTTTAGGGAAAAAATAAGTAGGTGTCTGTCTGACCACCCTAACCACAATAAAATGATAATATTTTTTTATAAGATTTTAGATATAAGTAGAGGAATCATGTTCGATGTGATGCATATTTTTTGTAATTTTTTTCAAGTAAATCATTAATTATGAATTTTTATTACAAATTTTAAAAAAATATAAAAAATCATCTCGGCCTAACCACCTTAACTTGGTCAAAATTTCATGGAATTCATTTTTTTTAATCCTATAGTATGCAAAGCATAGAATGTGATGCATGTTTCAGATTCAAAAAATGTGATATCATTTGAAAGCTATAGATGTTTTTCAATCAGCCTATCAATTAGGACTTTAGTCATAATTCAAATAGAAAATGAATAATAATTATTTATTAAATTCAAAGTAAAACATAATTTATATTGGTCGAAAGCTGAGAATCTCCTTTAAAAACCCTTTTCGTTTCATCAATTTTGGGTAAAAGAAAAGTCATCAGCCATAAACATTACAAATACCCATTATATTGCCACTTTTTGGCCCATCATGATGCTGCACATACCGTTGTTTTGTTGCAAATAATTCACCCTTGTGCATGTCCTTTTGCACTCATGTCAACTTGACTTAGGATCTTGGATCCTGGGGGCTTGACCACCTCCTCAATCTTTGTTATCCTAGACCATCTGCATTAGTACAATTGAACCCCTTCTTGAATGTCTACTTTAGTGTGATTTTAAAGCAAGTTCACCCTCTCACTAAAGTGGGGGCTAACTGTGGACACAAAAAAGGTATCTCTTTTTGCTTGCTTGATTGGGATTAATTGATGACAAATTGGACTTAATTAGGCCTTGATTTAGTGATGTGAGGTTTTTTACACATCCACACTAGGTCTCAAACCCTTGCAAACTGAATAAATTGCATTTAATGATGTCTCGTAAAGGTGTTGTAAAGTGTTGTAAAAGAATTTCACAACTCTCTAAACTTAATGAACCAATTTTCCCTTAATTCAACAATGTAAAATATATTTAATAGAATTATCACATTAATCTAGAAGGCTTGTAAAATAAACATAATATTAATTTAGTGTTGTAATGTGTATTACACATTCACATTGGATGTTATGTCTCTCTTGGCTATGTGGACCTCATCTTAGTGTTGTAAAGAGTATTTAATCACACTTTCACATTCAATTTTGTGTTCCAAGCCCTAATTACCCTTTACATTATCATTAATAGGCCCCTATGACACCATATTGTGCATCTTGAGGCATAAATTGATCAGATAACCAACAAATTCATCATATAAACCTGATTTCCTTACTTCCTAGCATTCCAACTAGTAGAATGGCCCCTATGGGACCCATTCACCATTAGGGGTGAATTAGTCCCATCCAGGTGGGACCCATTCACCCTTGATGGCAATGAGTCCCATTTGAGCCATTTTTGGGGTTTGAGCAGGAAATGTTGGATTTTAAGTTTTATTTTTCTCCATGTCGGCCTTAGGGATCGAATGAATGGGAAAATAAGGTGGATAATTTCCTGTAAATACAAGCTTGTAAATCCTAAATCATAACCAATTTCATTATTCACCCACCATTCTTCTATTTCAAGTCAAGCAAGCTAAGGTTTTATCATTTCATGTCATTTTGATAACTTCCTAAGACATTCAAGGACAAATTCTTCATCTTTTGTTGCAAAAATTCAAGATAAAAAATCATGGCAAGTCTATAAATCCTTTGTTGCATGCTTCATTACATTATTTCTTCATTTTTGTTTAATTACCTAAAAAGGGGTTTGACCAAGGCAAACCCCCATGCCCTAACATCTAATATTTCTCCTTCTTTTCTTGTGTGTTAGTACATTTAGGTATTTTGAAGACTCAAAAATATTTAAAGAATAGGTTGAAGACTTATTGGAGTCATCTTCTTCCTTGCAAGGTCAAAATATCCACTCAAAGCCACCTACAGTGCCAGAAATCAAACTTTCAGAGGTGGACCCCTGTCAGGAACTGAAGTGTAGATCGACAACTTTTGTTTCCACTTTTGGATTCTCAAAAATTTAGAAGTGGATTGATTCACAATTAGTGGTGAATGAGTCCCACTGCTAGTCCTGAAAAGTGTTTTCAACAGTTTTGGATACCCATTTGTCTGAAACGGGCTCCGAAACAGTTTCCCAGATCTGGGACTAATTCATGTAGAATGGCGAATCAATCCCAGTAGGCCAAATTTTAAGCATCAACGACATTTCAGAAGCCATTTCCAATCTCTAGCAAGTTCTCATGTGCACATATTTAGTTTCATTCATTTATGTTGTAGTTTACTTTCATTTCTAGGTCTTTTTGCATTTCATAATGTGTTTTCAAACAAGGTGCATTTCAATAGTTTTGCATACATAATCAATAGCTTTCATTAGTTTTCTACATTTATATTAGTTAATTTAGACATATTTTGAACATCCACATCACATTAATCTTGAGGTTTGAGTGATTGAAGATGCCGAGCTGATGAGACTACGAGCTTGCAAGACTGGACGTCCTACAAGATTAGGTGGCCCAAAATGAGCATTATCATTAGGTGAGTTGATTTTCTACCTTAGCTTTTTCCTTATGTATTTATTTTATGATTTATACACATTTCTAGGTTAATTTAGGTCATTGAAAAAAAAGTTTGCAAAGTGTTCCCTTTTTTCACAAACTATCCCTTTTGTTCATGATGTGTCCCACATTTTCACAAAGTGTCATGTTTCTTCGCAAAGTGTCCCAAAAGGGGCCTAAAGTGTCTAATACCCTTAGGAGAGCACACTAGAAAAAATTTACTACACCTTTTTAATTTTTGATGCAAAGATTGATGATTTTAGGATGCTTATAGGACAAATTTTTGCTTTATTTTTAGATTCCTACCTGTTCGCGGTAGTGTATGGGTGGTAGAAAGATCAACTACCTTGAAGACCTATTCCCCACTCTTTTAGTAGAGGAGACAGAGATACTATAGACTATGAGATTAGACTGGGCGTACCTCATGCCTCCCATGAGGTACCACGATCTGATTTTAATGGCATTAGCAGAGCAATGGAACGTAAATACATGCATGTTTCATTTTCCTACTAGCGAGATAACCATTATGCTAGAGGATGTACATGACATACTCTGAGTTCTGATTCAGAGCAAGAGAGTACATTTCCTAGCAGAGCAGTCACTTCGGGAGATGAAATACGACATGGAGTACTGCCTTGGAGGTCTAGTGCATGATGGAATGGTGAGGCCATGGATCGACCTAGCGATGTTGCTATACTCACAAGCCCCACTGGTTGTTCGATTTATGATGTTAAAAGTAGTACTAATACTCATCCTCAATGATCGAGGAGAACACTTGGTTGGAGGACTAGTACACATGATTTGAGGGATGGTGGAGCATAGGACCATGTACTCCTAGGGGTACAACATCTTAGCACACCTGTATTATGATCTTGGACATTTTGTATTTCAGGAGGTGGATAGTATGGTACACCATACAATGCTATAGGTGTGGTGCTTAGAGCATATCACGTGTACCAGACCGATAGTTTTTCCATGCGCAATAGCCCTAGGGTATCCTTGAGCCTTCAGTTATCCATTGTAGTAGTTTTGGAAGTATGGTGACTTGTATTTTTAGAGAGTCTAATTCAATGGACTGGAGGAGGATGAGATCCTATGGAGACCTTATCAACTTTTGGTATAGTGGTCAAATGAGACTCGACAGATGAGGAGGTTGTAGATGGATAGGTTCTTGATAGGAAAACACAATTAGATAGTATGACCTTTCTACTATGATCATGTCATGCGACAATTTGGATAGAATGATGGGAGTGTTGGTCACTTTGTTAACATACGATGGTTGAATTTTTTCTTGATTAGAGGAACTGGGTTCACCTATTGTAGGGAATTTATACTCAGCTTGTGTTTGAATTTCAGGATGTAAAAGACCAAACATCTCAAGTTGCGTTACTTGTTTCATGGAATGATAAAAGGATGCATTAGTCTCAATGGTTGTTAAGGAAATCATTTATGAAGTTGTTCATGTTGTCATCATCTTCTCCAATCATGTCAACATCACAAGGAGGACATGCATTTAGAGTTAATTGAGCATGAGTGAGTTCAATTTCATTAGGATCATTTCCAAAGGCACAACTTGAAACATCCACTAATTACTTCAAGGATATCCAAAGCTTACCAAAGCACATATCCATGATGAAATGCAGGCTATGTTCAGGATCATGATGGGCCAAAAAGTGGTGATATAATGGGTTTTTGTAAGGTATGTGGCTGACGACTTTTTTTACCCAAAATTGATGAAACAAAAAGGGTTTTTAAAGGAGATTATCAACTTTCTGCCAATATAAATTATATTTTACTTTGAATTTAATAAATAATTATTATTTATTTTCTATTTGAATTACAACTAAAGTCTGATTGATAGGCTGATTGAAAAACATCTATAGCTTTCAAACGGTATCACATTTTTGAACCAGAAACATGCCACATTCTATGATTTGCATACTATAGGATTTAAAAAATAATGAATTTCATGAAGTTTTGACCAAGTTAAGGTGGTTAGACATACGTTTTTTTAAAGTTGTAATAAAAAAATCATAATTAATTATTTACTTGGAAAAAAATTACAAAAAAATATGCATCACATTGGGACATGAGTTCTCTACTTATTTCTAAAATCTTATAAAAGAATATTATGATTTTATTGTAGTTAGGGTGATCAGACAGATACCTACTTATTTTTTCCCTGAAATTTAAGTACTACTGCATTGAAATTTCAATTTTTCACCAAATAGATTTTTCTTTTTAAATAAACCTAATAGTTTAGACAATAAATTCAATTTGCTACAGATTCTATTGTTACATATTTTTGAAATAATATAGATAACTTATTCAAATTTTTACGTCAAGTTACCTAACTCTAATTTTTCTATTTTTTTTGCCACTTAAGGGCCTGTTTTTTCCATGATGATCCTGCACATACCCTGAAATGTAATAAGCTAGAATGAAAATTATAAATGCAAATTTGAAATTAAGCAATGCATGAAATGA
Organism: Sequoia sempervirens; assembly: GCA_007258455.2. Lineage (NCBI taxonomy): Eukaryota > Viridiplantae > Streptophyta > Pinopsida > Cupressales > Cupressaceae > Sequoia > Sequoia sempervirens. Next base: position 38,639 of record VDFB02300652.1, on the reverse strand, counting down.
ACTAAATTTGGCTAGATGCAATGAAATTAATAAAACAGAAGCTCAGTATCCTGAAATAGAAATTTCTCAATAGCAAACAAAAGCACAAAAATAAGGTTTTTAATGTTGTAAAATGTAGTTTCAGATCTAACATGACACTAAATTTCCCAGAGGGGTGTATGAGTCCTAATTAGGGTTTTGAAGGGTTCAAATGCTTAAAAACAAACAACATAGAACTCCCAAAAATCAAGTAAAAGAACCTGTAACAAAACTAAATTTCCCAGAGGCGTGAATGAGTCCTAGATGAGGGTTTTGACACTAATTTCAACAAATTCTGAGTGAATGTTAAGGTTTATAACTTGTATGTAGTTTAGAATATGTGCAATTATAGATTTCAAATGAAATTCAATGATGCAAGATACAAAAATACAACCTATATGCACTTTCACTAGTGCAAGATTTAGATGCCCTAAATGCAAATTAACTAATGCAAGACCCAATACAAAGCTAATGTAATCTAGATCTATGACTATGATGCACTCCAAATCAAAAATAAGGTGTCCAAAGTATAGGTTCACTAAAATTAAATGAAAGAAAATAGGCTGTGGTCTAGCTCTTAGGAGATTGATGCATAAGGGGGATACCTATTTTTCTCTAGTTTCATTCAAGGAAACCCTAGAGATCTCAATATAATGGTGCAATTGAGAGAAGGGATCTACTATAGGGTCTCCTAGGGTGTGATTAATGATAAAAGGGGCATTCACCTAAGAAAAGGCTTAGAAAGACAAGAAATGAAAGTAACATGCAAAACCTAACTATATGACTTAGAAAATGAACCTAAATCGGAATAGCAAACTGGAGATAAACAAAGGTGCACCTAGAAAACTAAATATTCTTGAAACAAGGTCTACAATCCAAGAATTATGAATTTTGAAGCACACCGACACTCATACACTAGTAGGGGTGATTGACTCCTAGTTTAGGGTTTCGTGCCAAAACTAGAATCTGCAACTAGTAAACTAGGATCTACAGAAAAAATCTAAAAACTAGTATACTAGGACTCATATGCCACAAGTGGTGATTTAGTCCCAATATTAGGGTTGATCTGAAACTCTAATATCCTCTAGTGTTCTTATGTAGCTTCTTTCCTTTTAGATCTCTGAGTCTGAAACACTGAATTCTGACCTATAGGCGACTTTCCGTGATCTTGCAAGGAAGGTGACAACTTTGACAACTTTCTTCAATCTTGCTCTTCATTGGATCTTTAATCTAAATCTACAAATCACACATCAAAGAGAGGGAAATTTTTTTTTTTGTTAGTGGGTAAGGGTTTGCCTTGTTCAAACCCCATTTTGGTAATCAAACCTTGTTTTGGAATATTTCAAAAGGATTCCTTGATGATAGGATCATTTGCAAAAAAATCAACATTTTTCAAATAGAGTGTCCCTTTGTGTGGGCCCCTTGTAATCTTGAAGGGTTCTTGAGGGATCCCTTTGAAAGCTTTTGTTTCAATTGTTTGTTCTAAGATATTACTATATGTTTGTGTGACTTTTGCTTTCCTAATGATGCAAAGCAAGGAGGATTTTGTCTTACAATCACAATTCAACCAAATTCAAACAATCTTTCAATCACAAACATCCAACATGGTGTTCAACTCACTAATTCAATCTTATTCCCTTGTAGCATTCCAAATGGTGGAATTTACCTAGGCATATCTTCCAAAATACTCCTCAAAACCACAAAAGGCTTAGCATTCCATATACCCTTTTTGGTATACTTCAACATATCTCAAAAGTGCATAGGGTCACTTTGGACCATCAACCCCAAATCTCTGATGCTATGTCACCCTTAAGCCCAATTAGGCCAATTTTCCAAAGCAACTTGGTAAAAATCCACACACAAACAACTAAAATTTATTCCATTGTTCTCGCTAGACCATAAATGGTTTTAATCAACTTCCAATAGAAACCACCACAGGACCATCAAACTACAAAACCCTTGTTTAGGCCATTTTCATGCTTGAACAAAGAGGGTTTATTGGTTCTATCAACTCCATGCCTTGATTCACCCTACCAACACATCAAACACACCCTATATGGCCTTAAAATTCTTCTCAAACTAACTCCCAACCTTTATCATTGCATTTTAAGCAAACTTGAACTCTTAGCTATCAATTTTAAGCTAAAACCCATGAAATTACAACTAGGGAAGCATCAAAAAGCCTTCAAACCCTACTCCCTGATCCTAAAACCTACTTAAACATTAAACCCTACCTAAATGTACCCATTCCACCAACTTGCAAGAAATTCTACTAGTGGAATGGGTCAACAATCCATTTTTCTCACCTTCAAACCCTCAAAATAGGGTTTTCAGACCGTTGAAAGTAAAATGACAATAAAAGCCTTGATTCTTTATGAAATAAACTAAAACCAGTTCCAAAATGGAGTTAGTTCATGTATCCACCAATTTAAAAATGATTTAGATAAAAAAAATTAGTATGGAACCGTACGGTATCCTGTAGTAGTAGATTTAATTGAAAACTCACATAAAAAGAGGGTTTCTTATTGTTTTCTTCCACAAAATGAACACCAGAAGTCTACCTCAACATTTGTGAGGCATATTTAACCCATACACATCAAAACCAAACCAACCCAACCAACTCTAACTAGCATTTGAAATACTGATTGTTGGACTTCCACTTTTTGCATTTTTTGCATTCTTAGAATTTTGCACTATGACAACTTTTGCAAGATTTTACAACATTTACAAAATGAATCCCAAATGAAAAAAATTACATTTAAAATGCTCTATTATGACCTTATTGGGTGAATAAGACTCAAAACACCTAAAACCACACTTAAGACCATATTTACACGAATTGACATGGTGCCCCTGTACCACCGAACATGTTTTGACTATGGATTAAAATATTGCTTTGTAGGACCAAGCACTTGTGAAGTTGTTCTTACAATCAAGCTTGGGTGACCAAGAACCTCGTCAAGCTTTCCTTGCAGGATCAAGCAGCTATAAGGTCGAGTCAGACTCTTCAGAGCCTTCCATTTTTGCCCCCCTAGGACTGAGCACCTGTGAAGCATTTTTATTCTAGAAGACTGAGCACCTATAGAACCTCTGTTCAACTTTTGTGGGACCAAGCACTCATGGATCCAATTCTATATGATTGCGCACCTATAGAGATTTTGTTCAAATTTCCATAGGACCAAGTACCTATGGAGCCATCTCTCTCTCCCTTGCACATCCAGGAATATTAGATTATGGTCTGCTTACTCGACAGTTCAGTTATATTTTTTTCAAAATTTTCTCTACTTTACCTCGCATTTAATAACGCATATGTTTGCTAAAGTGGGGACAAAATCTAATGGTGTGAATTTGCACCCTTTGTAAATTCCCCATTTTCATACCTCTTACCTTAGAAAATATAATTTCAATGATACAAACCCGACATCTGCCACCTCTCCTTGTCCACTCGACAACATATTTGTGTTTCGGTGGAGGAATTTTATCAGGGACATGCATGCACCACACTATCATCCTAATAAGATTCTTGCCTTTGGAATCTGTAGAGGCATTGCATTCCTCCATTAGATGTGAACCGTAATGCCTCCTAACCCCTTGGCCGATGCAAAAAAGTTGCTTTACCTCAATTTTTTCTTCAAATTGCCTATTCATTCAACTTCTTCACCACTTCTAAACACTTGATTGAATTCTTGATATTTTGTTGATCAACCTACACACTTTCAAGCTTCACCACCTCCATCATAGCTACAAGCTGCTACTTTTTTAGCTCCTCCTCTCTGTTGTTGTTACAATGTTGGTGTTGGAGAACTTGGAAGCTCACATCTTCCTCTACTTGCTTTGAGAGCAGATGGCTACGAAGGTGATATCCATGATTGTTAGTTACTTTTGTATCATCATTCTTACATCGTAGCATATTGTGTTTTATGTATTTCTTGGTGTTCCATTTCCAATACACTTTCTTTATCATTTTCTTAATCATTGCTATTTGGTTGTTCATGGAGGTAAAAACACCAAAGCGGGGGACTGACAGAGGTAGTCTTCTAAAACTAGCCCCAACATTTTCCTTGGTCTTGAGTATGTAGGTACCTTTTAGTTGGAGCTATTTGAAGAATCAAATTGTATGAATTTCGATATCGCTCTCTTATCCTCCTCTGTCAATTAAGCATATCTAATTAAAGTATTCTTCTTGTTATACTTTGTTTCTATACTTTCTTTACATTTTTTTTTAGTAGAAAATCTACTAATCAAACTATTAGTTGTTTTCCTAATGTTTTTATCTATCTCAAAAGTCCTTTGTCTGTATGAACGCATGCACCCCACTGAGACGCTAACGTGTCATGTTGGAGTTCATGTCTTGTGCTACCATCCTCAGGCAGTGACCTATCTAAGTCACAAATTGAGCTCTAAGAATCATTTCATTTGACTTCTTGAAACATTCAAGTTAGTAGAAGGATAATAGCAACCAAATTGCTCTTTCTTTTTTACCTTAGCCACTTAACCTTTCTGAATCACTTAACAAGCTTGAGGTAGATCAGGGTAGCTTGTTGATTAGGACCCTCCCATGACTTGGGGTCTCAGAGTAGCCAGTCCCCCTCCTCTTCATGTTCCAAAACCCAACACAATTTTCACTTATGTTCAATAGTTCCAAAATACAACTCATTTCCTCATGAATTTCAAATGAGCAATTACACAAATATTCTTAAGAATTTTGGATCTGAACCTAAAAGAGTTTTTCTGCAAAGATATCACAAAATGAGAGCTTGCGGATTCTTCAAATTCTGCATCTTTCTCTCTAAAAGCTTTTTGAAATCAAACATATTTACACATTCAAAATGAATTATTATTTTGAATTTTCCTTTCATTTCCATCTACAAACAACCTTACTCTCCATCTGTCTTTGCTTTTTCAAATAAATTTTAATTTCTTGTTGAGCCTGCAAACATTTCATCCCTGCAATTCTTTTTATTTTAAAACAATTTGCATTTCCAAATTGCTCTGTTCTACCATTTTATTTTTCAAAAAGGGTGAGTTTGACATTTCTTTTAGAGGACTAAAATTTCTTATCCTTGATTCCTTGCATTATTTTCCAATCTAACATTAAAGAATATATTTGACTTCAAACTGAGATCTTTATGTTTCTTCTTAGTTATAGTTGAAAAGATTGGTTTATGGCATTCTACCTTTGTATTACCACCTTATCATCAAGATATTATAAGCATTCCATGACATAGAAGGTGTACGTATCATTTATAGCCATCTACTGTTAACTAAATTTTAATAGGTTTCCTCTGTAGGTAGACTAGATCATAACAACTGAATCCTAGTTAGAAACAACCACCTAGTCGACATTTTCATCAACTATCTCCTTCCAAACTTCTGGTTTGGATGCCAGATATTCAATATGTTGTCATTTATTAGTTTTATATGATCCCTTGAAAGAGCAAAAGCTTTTCCAAGCCTGCATATCATAGCTCAGGGATTCCCATATTGCCCACTAATTTCGATTCTTAACAATTTGAACCTTATTAAACATTCTTTGTAAGACATTTTCATGCCTACTACTGCTCATTAAACAATATTAAGAAAAGGTCCAGACGCCTTCTCTCATGTTGGGTTGTGCCCCTTCTGTCAAATGGCTCCCTTGCCTGTGTTGACTATTTTTGGCGTTTAATTTATTCAATGTCTTCCGTGACAATTCCAACTATGTCTAATAAAAATGGCCTGTCATTATACGTCAATGGATGTCCAGACCCTCTTCCGATGCTTCCATGATATCCCAGGCATCAGATGCTGGCAACAGTTGCAGAATTTAGCTTTTTATCTACCAATTGCATTTGCTTAAGTGTTTCTAAAGTCTTTTCAGAAAGACCGAGGTGTTTCACCTTTCGGTGTTCAAAGCCTACTTTTATTTGCCTTTGTCGTGAGGTTTGGGAAAAATAATCACTTTCCAAGTGTTGTAAGAACTTCTCCTTTTATCAATTTGTTTTTTTTTTCTTTTGTAATGAATAATTTATATTATCATTTATAGAATAGTGTTATTTATATTCAAATAAAAGTCAGGTATAATAGTAACATTCTTAAAGTTTATATGGAGTAACACTCTAAAGCATAAAAGAAGAGGAATTTTATGATATACAAAAGTTTCTGCATTTTGCATTTTTAAGAATTAGAAAACTTTTCATAGAGTGTACACTTTGTGATTTAGGCAATTATTGTCTTTTGTAAATTCAATGAATTTTTTCATAATATATAGGTATGAAATTTAGTATTCGAAAACATTTAACACATTGCACATCATTAGCTTTCTATCATTCAACCAACCTTTTATTGCATTCCAAACTTTGGGTCCGAAAAATAATATAGAACTCCCTACAAAAAAAAAGTAAAATCAGAATTTTAAATCTAATTAACAAATTACTTTATTAAGCGTGGAATTCATAAATTAAATGATATTAAATTTTACGTAGTATTTAATATATGCACCATAAAAGTTAAATTTGGAAATGCATCTTAAATACAAAAAAATCCAATATATGTATTTAAACTTTAACAAATTTTGAGAATATTTTTATTGCAATTACATTTTGAAAGATTATGAAGGATTGTTTTATTTAATATTTAAATTTAACTATAAACATTTAAAATATTTAAAATCTAAATAATTTCACCAAATTTAATATACAACAATCGAAATCTACACATAAATGTAATCATGAAATAGAAACGAACTTGAAACACAACACTATGGCATGTGCCATGAAATATAGTGTGACAAAGTGATACAAAAGAAACCTAATGAACTTGTAAATGTTATGTCATATTTCATGGCATGTGTCATAAAATATAGTGCGACAAAGTGTGACATAACATTTACAAGGTTGATGGTAGCTAATCCTAACATTTCCTACATAAAAGAAGAGGAACTTTAGGATTAGTTGCCATCAACCTTGTAAATGAACATATATCATATGTCATGGTTATAGCATCCTTGGAAAGTGTCTCTAGGCACCTAGGGTGTATTGGGAAAATATTTTTTAATATCAATTCTCACCATTGTTTGTAATATACTCATAAGGGGTGATGGGTCCACTAGCAGCGATAAATGTGGTTGTGGACATAAATATTGAATATTGTTTTCCCCACACGTGGATGCCTAAAATGGGATAATAAAAGATAAAGGAAATGATAAATGAGTGATTTTTGGGATTCTCCAAGTGGGTGCTTGTAAAGAGGTAGCATGTGTCACTTGGTTTTCCATCATTTATTATATTTAATGCAATGTTTATCTCTCATGGTTCAGTGCCCAAGTTGGAGGGAAATTATTGGGGCCAAAACTGGTGTCCTTTCACATTCCAAGGAGGTAATCCAAAGGTTGGGGACATTTAAAATGAAGGTTCATCTTTGGGCACCATGTTTTGTTCATTAGATGCCTTAACAACTCTATAAATTCAGCTCTTTGGATGCAATAATTGAGGAGGAATAGCTGAATGTAGTGTTACTCTACAAGAACAAGGATAGGTGGAGGAATAAGGAGGTTGTTCATAGGTACACAAGTGTTTTCATGGTAGAGAAAAATAGGAGAATGGAAGTGGTTGCATTATAATCTCATTTATTTGTTGATAATGCATACTTAACCTCTCTTCTTGGTGGAGTTTTCTCCACATAAATCATGTGTTACGCGATGATCTTGTGTTGTTGATTTGTACCTCATTGGTACTATCTTATGTTGATGATATTCTTTATTTATTGTTGTTATAAGTTCACATAAGATAGTGTTTACAAGCATGATATGTTGGATAATTTTGGGCATAATAAAGAAAATGGATCTAATCATGGTATTTCCATATTAAGGCAACTTAATTTTTATATTTTCATATAAGTTTAATATTTTCATGCTATTGTAGTCCAATCCTTTTATCTCATCCACTGAAGACATAGTTGGATAGAGATTGAACTTCACAATGATCGGTATTGTCCCTATTTATTTCTCATCAGGAAATAGAATTATGAAACAAAGAACAACATAATGAAATGTAACAGGGTGAAGTACATGAAGTGTAAAAAAATTATTGATAATACATTATTATAATGTAATTTATTTTTCATGAATGAGGAAGAATAACACAATTATGACTCGACAAGGTCGTCTCTCAAGGAAAGGGTGCTCAATTTTAAAAAATAGAGGCATGTCATAAACTTAAACAATAGATATCAACTAAATTCTAAGAAGAAGCCTGCACTTTATTGCATCATTTTTTATTTTTTTATAATTAGGAAGGTCAAATTTCATCTTTATTTCTTTCTTAACTACTTTTGTTCTAGTAAACAATAGGTTTTCTTGAAGTGCTTCAGGTCAACATCCACTAATGGGATACTTTTCCAAAAAAAATAATTACTCTTCTTAAATATTCCTAAGTAACTCATTTATATGCATTAGAAAAATAAATAACTAAATTATTCCTAGATCTTTTTCCTTTAAATCACATAAATTTTTAGTTCTCCAGACTGTTCCACATAGAATATTTTCCAAATTCAAATATGGATTGTGTATCATAGAAAAATGGCCCCTTGTCATTTTCATGGCCTTTTAGGTCTTGTTTCATGGTGTTGGAGCTATGTTGCTCTAATTTTATGTTGTAACATGGCTTGAACATGCTTATTTAGGTACTAAAACCCAAAGAATGTTGTCTTGCAAAGGTGTTGTGAAGTGTTGTAAGACATTTCTACATTCTTCTAGACTTTATTTAATGCAATTTACCTAAGGGTATGTGGAGGATCATGATGGGCCAAAAAGTGGTGATATATAAGTGATATGATGACCCATGTGGTTGATGACTTTTTTTTACCTAAATTGATGAAACGAAAAGGGTTTTTAAAGGAGATTATCAACTTTCTACCAATATAAATTATTAGTAATCAATATTTCTTGATAAAATTGTGTGCAATTTTTCTTCATCAACATTTGAGATCATTTATGTCTCTTCATCCTGATGATGGATCATGGAGTATGATCCAAAACGTTGATGAAGAAAAATTGCACACAATTTTATCCAAAAATCTTGATTACTAATGATCATGGACTGTGGAAATAGAATTTTATTAATATAAATTATGCTTTACTTTGGATTTAATAAGTAATGATTATTCATTTTCTATTTGAATTATGACTAAAGTCCTAATCGATAGGTTGATTGAAAAACATTTGTAGCTTTCAAATGGTATCACATTTTTTGAATCTGAAACATGCATCACATTCCATGCTTCGCATACTATAGGATTAAAAAAAGAAAAATTAAATTTCATGAAGTTTTGACCAAGTTAAGGTGGTCAGACATATGAGTTTTTTATATTTTTTAAAAGTTGTAATAAAAAATTCATAATTAATTATTTACTTGGAAAAAATTTACAAAAAAATATGCATCACATTGGTACATGAGTCCTCTACTTATAGCTAGAATCTTATAATAAAATATTATCATTTTATTGTGGTTAGGGTGGTCAGACAAACACCTACTTATATTTTCCCTGAAATTTAAGTACTACTGCATTGAAATTTCAAATTTTCACCAAATAGATTTTCTTTTTTGAAAAATAAACCTAGTAGTTTAGAAACTACATTCAATTTGCTACAGATTCTATTCTTATATATATTTTAAATAATATAGATAACTTATTCAAATTTTTACATCAAGTTGCATAACTCTGATTTTTCTAAATTTTTTGCCACTTAAGGGCTTATTTTTTTCATGATGATCCTACACATACCCCTAAAAATCACCTTCTTACTCATGAACAAGTCCTATTTTTAAGTCTTGTAAAGTCTTGTAACAAGCTTTCACAGTCTTCTAGGAATATTTTCATTATTTACACCCTTCTCATGCTTTATTTGGTCTCTTTATGCCCTCATAAGTTGTAATTAAGTGTATTTTTGAATGTTTTCCCGACAAATAACATTAAATACAACATTTTTCTTGACATATGTTTTTAGGTCCTAGGTGGGACCCATTCACCATGGGTGGTGAATGAGTCCCCCTTGGCCCCAAATTCAAAATATTTTAAATTTCCTTTTGGGATTTTATTCAAAATCACTTGATCTCGGCTTGTGATGAGGTATGAATGGATACTAAGGCACACATTGTATAATTTTTTTTTTCATCTCATTCTAACCCCCATTCATCAAGTTCACTTATCCACCTATTCACTCAAGCATTTTACATCGACAATTCAAGCACTATTCAATCATGTTGAAGCAACCATTGACATTACTTCAGACTTGCATCATCAAGGGTTAGTCAAGTTGACAACACTTGCATGTTATTAGTTTATCTTTCTCTTTCATTTCATTATCTTTTCAATGGTTTAATTACCAAAAGTGGGGTTTGACCAATGCAAACCCCTATTTACTAACCCTTAATCATTTTTCCCCTATTGCATGTTGGTTTGGAGCTCTTTTGTATGCTTGACAAGTGTTTAGGTGTTGAAGATTGATTTCCAAGTCAACTAGGTGCTTCAAGTCAACTTAAGTCAATTCCAAGCTTGGAGAGAGTTATTTGTCCATTTTTTGCAGAAGTGACTTCAACAACCCGACAAGCAGACATTTCTAGATCTGGTGTTGCAGAGTTGTCTCCTATTTTTTTGTAAATTTGGGAGAGGAATGATTCACCACTTGTGGTGAATGAGTCCCACCTTAGGACTGAAAAATCTGAATTTTGTCAGATTCTAGATCTTGATAGATAGAAACCAGATCTCGACACTTTTTCACTAGGAGGATTGATTTGCTAGTATGGGCGAATGAGTCCCACTATGAAAAATTAGTGATCTCAGCTAGCATCTAAGACATTGTAGAACCATCAAACTTTTCCCAAGTGCACTCTGATTTGACCCATCTCTTTCTGTTCTGCACATTTCATTCATTTTCTCCATTGTTTACATATCCCATTGTGTTTTCAAACAAGGCATAAATCTCACTTTTGTATTCATTTTTGGTCATTCAAATTAGTCAATTTCATTTAGTTAAGTTCATTTACATTAAACAACATTGCATACATTTTTATTTGAGTGATACATATGCATTTTTGGCCCTATCTCTCCCTTTTAGGTGAAAAACCCTAGAAGTGCAAGAATAGTCCATAGCATCCCAAAAAAATATGTTTTAGATTGATTCCATGTGCTAATCTTGCAACATGAACTTTTTATTGTATTTGAATTATATTAAATTCATTAGGAAGGGGTTGTAGGTCAAGTTTCATTTCACATAATAGACATTAAATTATGTAGCATTGAGCTTCATGTGTCTAAATCACATGAAACATAATCTAGAGGGTAATATATTTAAAATATATCACTAAAGACAATACACATAAATAAAGAAAATTAAAACAACGTCCACATCTACAAGAAACTTATCAAATTTAAACCTAAAATTTTTATAGTAGCAAACCCAAAAAGTGATTAAATTAGAATTTACAAGCCTTTTAGGTTTGAGTATTATTTAAATTAAAATTATAAACATATTTCTACACGAACACCCAAAACAAATAGCATTGGATAGGATTTTACCAGAAAGTTGGATAAAGTCACATGTGGAGAGAACTATGTGAAAGAGAAAGTTGCAAATTTATGTTCTATTTAAATCTCCTTTATTTTGACATAGGAATTTGCATGGATATTTGGATTCCATTTTTAGCCAATTTTTTCTTTTATGGTTTAATAAACTACTGGTGGTTTGTAATTTTTTTCTTGCCTCTATATATTAGTGCATAGTATATGATGATAATTCTATCCTTTTGAAAAAGGTTATTCTTAAAAAAAAAATTCAATCTTGTATTGTTTTTCTCATGTGAAGGATTGAGCCTATTAATGTGTTGTACCTAGATTTGGTATAGTGAACACATTAACTCATGTTTTGGAAGTTATGTTTTTCTTGAAAGGGATTTCCTAGAGTAAATATTATGTCGTTGTAGTGAATTATTTTTCCTGCATATTTTTAATTCTAAAATGTTTAGAAGCCACATGCATTTCTATCATCGTTGGCTAGTGTAGGAATTATTTTCATTATCATCTTCCCTTAATATTTTATCAAAGCTTTATCAACTTGATTATCTAGGTGGTAGGAAAGAGATTTTTGAACTAATTATGTTTTAATGGGAGCCATGCAATGGTCTTTTATTTTTAATAAAATGATAAGTACAACAAAGGTGAAGATAAACTAGTATAATGATATAAACATTGAGCTAGTAAACTCAAAATGAAGGACATGTTGATACATGGGTGATCCCACAAAGTTGGTTTACAATTTCTTGGAGATTCTGATTTTTGTTGAAATCACATATTTTTAGAAAATATAATGTTTTAAGCCTTAAAAAGTTTCATTTAAAGCATTCCAATTAAAGAGGGTTTGATCAAACTACCTTAGATCAAAACCCCTTGGATAGAACCCCACTAGTTTTAAACCATACCTATAATGGAGTCTCTTTTACACCTATCAAAATGTTGATAAAAAACTACTTTTGATTTACCTTTTGGGGGATCAAATGAATTCATATAAAATTTATTTTTGTAAGTATGTAATCCTTATTATAAGCTTCCCAAAAAGTATAATTTTAAATAAATTTAATTTTATTATTATATTTATTTTTTATTTCTTGTGAATGTAGGTTTTTCATCTAAAATCAAGCTCTATGTTCTGCACATGTGGAAAAATAGAAGATTATAAAAAAAAAATTGAAAAATATAAGTGCACTAGATATTGAAGTCCTTGATAAAAAAAAAAAAATTGAATTTCGATACATAAAAAAAGAGAGTGTTATACCGCCTACCTATGTCTAAATTGTAATTGGTTTGACTTTGAAACTTGATTAAGGAAAAAATATTCAATAAAAAAACTATGAAACCAATTAGAAGCACTAGATATCATAGTTACAAATCTAAATTAAAAAATAGAATTTTATCCTTCATGGAAAAAAAATTGTGTTATACGGTGAGTGTCACTCCTTAAAGATGATGTTTACTGATAAAAACTAGTTTTTAAAGGAGATGGAAAAAGAAGTGCACTCTAATTGCAAAATTTTTTGAAAAAAATATATCTAGAATATATTAGTGTCGAGTTTGGACAAAAATTGTAAACCAGTATTGTGGGATCACCCACATTGATATTTGTAGGAAGGATTATCTAGAAGAGAAACATTTGTTATGAGAGAGGAGGTTTGTTTGTATTATATCATAAAGCTAGAGGCCTCATTTGGATTTTCTTGGTAGTTTAAGTGCTCATAAATGTTATAGAATAATAATCTACCAAATTTTTCCAGGAAAAATTAGTAAACTTGTACCAAGTCAAAGCATTACTGAATGGGTGATGGAAATTCAATTGTTGAGCATATGAATGCATTTAACACTATTTTAAGCTAGGTATAGTGTATCTATATAAATATGAAGGAAGAAGACCACTATATGACCATATTATGTTCTTTGCGAGACTCATAAGACAATTTGATGATGACCATTTAAAATACTACTTTAAAAATTTTGATTGATGAAGTAGTGGCTTCTCTCCTCTTAGAGGAGATGAGAAAAAATATTTTTTGAGTCAACAAAGGAAGCATTAGTAAATCATGGATGGTCAAAGGAAAAATGTAAGAAGAACCTTTGTCAACACTTGATGGTAATAAATCTTCCATTAAGGTTTGGATGATAAAATATCCCTCACTTCAAAATCTTCAAGTATTTTTTGGTCATTGATATGCTTAAAGAGTAGAGGTTAAAAATAGATTATAAGACAGTAAAGTATATCCTAAATACTTATGGTGATGATGGTGATAAGCCCAAAATATGCTCATAGTTTAGATATTATGATGAACTTTTAATGCCTTTACTTTTGTTATTTGTGGTTGTTTAAAAACTCTTTTGAAACCTTTTATGGGGATATCCTGTAGCAAAACATCTGCATATTCCTGCAACTTATTGTGTTGACTTGATTACATTTATTGCCTTGTTGACTCCCTAAATGACTGGTATATCGCATATAGTTTTTGAATGATGAAATAGATTTAAATGTGTGATTAATGAATGGATATCATGTATGTGCCATACACCTTTTCTTTCGCATTTGTTACCTTTTGTTTCGTAGGTTGTTGAAGAATGATCGAGTCGAGCGTAGCTAATCTCGGCCTTACAGTAAAGTCTATTTTTTGCATGACTTCGAGGAAGCTCTCACAAAGACTCTTTGACCGAAACCATTGGGAAATATTTTTAATGACAGTCAATCTGGGAAGAGTGGAGCGCTAGATTCTCTCCGAATCAAGTTGAATGCATAAACTCATTTATGAAGTTTGTTCCTTGATTCTGGGATACACTTTACTTCCATGTCTTTCTTTGATAGGGTTAGTTAGTTAGTTGCTCTCCTAATTTTAAATAAATTTCTCCTGCATGAGGAAAAAAGGGAGATGATAGTGAGAGTAAAGATAGAAGCATAGTGATAGCAGATATCATGTAAGAATCAGTATGATAATGAAAAGCAGAGTCTGTTTGACAAGAGACAGAGTTTGTTGTTAGTTTCCATATCAACAAAGCAATGTATACCATTAGGTTTTCATGAATAAAGTTTAATGAAGTTCTGAGTTCAGCACTTGCGTAATCAGTAGATGCTTGCTAAGGGGGCCCACTTAGTAAGTATCTATAGCTAGTTAGTTAGTTGTTCTTTTCTGTTGATCTTCAATTAGCTTTCATCTTTGAAGTTTTCATACAAACTCAGTCTTGTATTGCTCCTGCAGCATAGGAATCCATCCCTGTGCCTATTCCTGCAATATAAGGCTAGTTCACAGTTTGTGTTTCAGTCATAGTTGTTATGGTTTCTGTTTTAATCAAATCATAGTTGAGTTAAAGAACTTTGCATTACCTTCCTGTAGCGTAGATAGAATTCCTTTCCAGCATTTATTTCTGCTAAGTTTTGACTAAAACTAGTTCTTAGTGCATATATTGTGCCACGCCATTTAAAGTATATGTCCCCTGGTTTGACAAGTAAATGAACGTCCATAGAGAGATATTAGTCACTTGTTGGAATGTCCAATTCCTAGAAAAGGTTTTACTGTGATTTTCATATCCTTTTGTGGGCGCGACTAGATGGGAAATGCTACAAGCTATGGAACACTATGACAAGAAATGTATAGTATAGTTTTTGATAAAAGGGGGATAAACGGGTTTTACAGAGACCCGAAACCACAAAGTAACAATATAGGAGAAGACCAAAACAGTGGTCCAAAGGACAACAAAGCTGCCAAAGAAAATAAAACCAGTATCAACAGGCAGCAACAAAAAGCCTCAAAAAAGCCAAAAAAATGCCAGCAATCAGAAGAGGTAGGGCCCAAGCACAATTAGTTCATAGAATTCAGGAGCTCATCCGCAACCTCCTCCAAGTCTGCCATTTCCTGAGCCCCCTCCATAAAGATCTGAGCCATACTAGGGGTAGTCTAGACTTTCCTTTTCATGCTAGATCTAGTACGCTTAGATATCCCAGCTTCCTCATCTTGGTCTTTCTCCTGATCAAGGTCGACAATCAGAGCTCTCTTCTGGGTTTTCTCCAGTCTTTCAGACATAGCCTTGATAATAACAGAATTATGTCTAGCAATTCTGCAATTTTGCTCGGCAATCTTTTTCAAGGTTCCTTTGATTTTTTCAAGTTCATTTTCAGTAGTGCTATCCTTTTGAGGAATATTTTTCATATAGTTGTGCTTCTCCGCTTAAAGCTGACTAAGCCCTGTGACTTTAACTTCAATTTCCCCCAGTTTGCTATGAAGAGATAAATTTTTTGTTTTCAGCTCACTTATCTCATGAAAAACCCATTTGGCAGAATTGAGTTGGTCCTGGGAGTAGCTTTTGGCATTACCAACAAAGTCAAAAGGGGGGTCACTATCAGGATTAACCCCAAAGAACACCGACTCCACACCTCTCGGGGGGCTCAAGTTTTTCTGATGAATATTTTGGGGGGCGTGAAGTTCCTCAAGGCTGGCCCCAGCTGTCTTAGTAGAAACAGCACAGGAGTCCTCAGGGTAGGACACAAGCTTATTAACCGAAGAGCAAGAGCGAGCCATATTGGCATTAGGGTTAGAATGGCCAGAGGCCGAAGTAGAGCAAGCTCCAGAAGGTTGAGGGGGGCGGCCAGAAGCAGCAGGAGGGGGCAAAGGAGGTGAAGGGCTTTGGACACGGTTGGAAGAAGCTTTGGCTTCAGACAAACTAGGCTCAGTATCATCTTCGTCAAGCTCCAGTAGGGCAACAGGGTTAGGAAGGGCGGGCATGTTCTGAAAGTGCTCAAAAATAAGTCTTAACAGACCCGAGTGAAGAATCGGGTATCTTTTAGGGTTTCTTCTATGATCAGAAAAGCTGTTTCTCAGAGAACAGAGCAAGAAGAAGGGGATAGAGATACGCACCTTATATCGGAAGTGATTAAGCATAACGAAGTGGTAACCGTAGACCCTAGTGAAGCGGCCGTCGAGTGTGATGTACTCCATGATAACCCTTAGCACTTTTCTCCATAGAGCTTTTATAGTGTCCACTTCATAGTAGCTATTTGACATCTTGACTAGATTTTGTTTCTCCATTTCAGATTTGGAAAATTTCAAAACAGCTTCTTCAGAGAATTTCATGTCTCTAAAGAATTTATGCTCTTCCATCGGAATACCCATGACCTCCGCAATCAGGGCTTCATCAATTTGAACTTTCCTCCCAAACAGGATGACCTCCCCATCATTCCAATTCTTCTCAAAGAAGTCAGTAATCTCCTCCTTAGGGCCATGGAGTTTCTCAATGAATGAAAGTAATCCCCCCTTCTAATTTTACTCCAGGCTTTTTCATTTTTGGTGTGTGATTCGAAGCTGGTAGGTTCCACCCTCCTCAGTTCCCCACCCATGATAGACAGGTTAGTGCGAATACTGTTACAGACAGAAGTCCTATTCCAGAAAGTTCCTTTATTTCTCAGGACCCACAATACGTGCCAAAGAAGATAATTAATCATCCGGATCCATTCGGCCCCATTATATCTTCGGATATTGCTATTCATGAATCATACCTTTCTCATTATGACATGAGGCCGCCTTTTTTCCATTCACCATATCGAACTCCAAAAGAGCTTGAGCATTGGCATGGAGTTCGATCTTCTTATGCCACGTAAGGAAAGTGTCACTCTTAACTCCCTCATTGGCAAAAAAATCAGCAATTGCGTTCTCTTCACGGTAGGCATGAGTTATTTTTATATTATCGAAGTTACTAAGAAGGGCCTTAGAATCATCAATCCAATTTTTTATTGACCATGCTGGCTGTGATCTGCCACAAAGGCTATCAATAATATTTTTTGAGTCACCTTCAATCCATAGATTTTTGCTTTTAATTTCCACGGCCATGTTAATTATATGATAAGCCCCCGCCGCTTCCACCACGTGATTGGTTTGGATTCCCAAGGGAGAGGCGTCAACACCCATAAAGTTACCTACCGAATCCCTTAAGACCCCACCACACCCAGCCTTTCCTGGGTTTCCCTTGGCCGCCCCGTCGAAGTTGGCGTTAGCCCATCCTTCCATAGGAAAACACTAGCAAATACCAACCCTGGAGTTTTTGGTGGAATTAGGGGCAATGGAAATATCCCAGCTAATTCTCCATTCCCTAGCAATCAGGCTATCATAAGGGGAACAAGCCACAGTATCAATCTTATCTTCCCTAAAGGAGACAATAGAAAAATTTTCCTTGATCATTCTAAGAATTCTCTCAAACACAATTTCCTTTGAGGATTCCTTATCCCTGAAGATCCGGTTGTTTCTCTCTTTCCAAATTCCCCAAGCCAAATGGGGGAATGAGAAGGCCCAAAGTTTTTTAATAAAGGGGTTGAAAGAGGGGGGTTTCCATTGAACAAAAAAATCCTCAACAGACTCCGGAGGGACCCAAGAGAAATGCCAACATTTTAGAAGTTTGTCCCAGACCAGGGAGGAAAAAGGGCAATGAATAAAGAGGTGATTAGCCGATTCAGCATTACTTTTGTAGAGGTAGCATCTATTAGGGATCTGAAAAACCTCTTTTCCTAAGGTTATCCACAGTAAGAACTTTGTTTTGCAACAGGGACCAGAAAAAAATGTTAACCTTAGGAAGGAGGTGCTTAGTCCAGGCTTGTGAACATAGAGGGGGAGGGTTAAGAGTCTGGGAAAAACTGGCAAAGGCAGAAGAGACAGAAAAGCAACTAGACGGCTCAAATCTCCAAATAAGTCTATCCTCCTGATTAAAGCAAAGTCTGACCGCATTCAAGGAGGAGTAAACGGGGATCAACACAGGGTTAATCAAGGGGAGATTGATCCACTTACCATCTCGCCAATAGTCTTTAACAAAAAGACTAAAAGTGTCTTTACAAAAATCCACCCATCTACTGAGATTCCCATCCTGAGACAAAGGTTCATCACGCAGCCAACAATCATCCCAAAATCTAACCTTGTTTCCATTACGCACCTGCCATTTCAATCCCAAATTAACCACCTTAATCCCATCAGACATGTAGTTCCAGCAACTTGATCCTTTTAGGAGATTGGGGTTATCCATAAAATCTCTGAGGGAATTATTGTTCTGCAAATACTTGCTTTTGATTATATCACTCCACTCACCAGAGGAGGAAAAAAGTCTCCAAATCTGTTTAGCTAGGAGCGATTTATTCAAAGGTCTAATTCTTCTTAGCCCCAAGCCTCCTTCCTTTTTAGATCTGCAAACCAAATCCCAACCAACAAGAGGCATTCTATTTCTTTCTTCAACTCCGGACCAAAGAAATCTCTTTTGAATCTTCTCAATGGTTTCAACATATTTGGAGGGGATTTTAAAAAGACTGAGAGCATAGATGGGGAGATTCTACAATGAGGTTTTAAGAAGATGGAGTTTTCCAGCCCGACTAAGGCGAGCACCTTTCCAGCCTGAGAGTTTTTTCTCAAATCTATCAACTAGAGAGATCGAGAAGGTGTCCGGAGGTTTTAAACAAAGGGGTAGCCCCAAATAAGTAGCAGGAAGGGATTCAATCTTGCATCCAAGAATTCCAGCAATCTTTCTCTGTCTGTGCAAAGGAGTATTGAAGAAGAACAACAAAATTTTTTGTTTATGACCTGACCGAACGCTCTACCATAGGTATCCAACAATTTCTTCATCTCTTTAGCTTCTGAGACAGTAGACCATCCCATAAGCAGAGTGTCATCCACAAACTGTTGATGAGAGCATATCAAATTATTCGATGAAGGTTTGAGCCCCTTAATAGATCTTTGAGCAACCAATTTACTCATGTATCTGCCTAAGACTTCAGCCATAATTGTGAAGAGGATAAGAGAAATGGGATCACCCTGTCTTAACCCTCTAGAACTCCGAAAGAAGGTAGAAGGGGAGCCATTAATTAGAACCGCCACAGAAGCAAAGGAAATGAGTTGTTCAATGAGCTGCAAAACCCTTTCATTAAAACCAAAGGATTTTAAGATTTTAAACAGAAAGTTCCAATCCACCCTGTCATAAGCCTTCGAAATGTCAAGCTTAAGAAGAAAACCTTCTGATTTGGAAACCCAGAGGGAATGAGCATTCTCATGAGCATGGACAATAGAGTCAAGAATTTGTCTTCCAGGAACAAATGCATTCTGTTGAGGGGCAACTATAGAAGGCAAAATAATGAGCAGCCTAGAGGTAAGCACCTTTGAAATAATTTTATAGAAGGAATTACATATACTAATGGGTCTTATAGTTATAATGTGTTCTTTAGAGATATTAAATTTCTTCTTCTATATTTGAAAAATTTTATAGGAGTGCAAAGTATATATAATTTAGTTACAATAAAAGATTGAGACAAATTCACCTAAGGTTGAAGCAAAGGTTTAAGATGGATCTAATGAGAGGGATAGTATAGAGAGTATACAAAGATTTTAGAAGAAGAACCTCCACCTCAAAATTTAAAAAGATCCACTTGGCAAGGGATGGAACAAAAATTGCAGAGTTCACCTAATTATATATATATTATTATGATTACTAACACTTATAGCCATCATGATTTGACTAAGGAAATGGTTATGGATGATAGAGTAATGTAAGTTGGCCATGGATGATGAGAAGGTTTATTTAATGAAGAATGACAATTAGGAATTGGTTCAATTATTGAAGGGTAGGAAGCATGTTGGTTGGAAATAAATTTTGAAGAAGAAATTTATTTCAAATGTTATTGCTGTAAACTACAAGGATAGATTGGTTAAGGGATGTCCCCAAGTCAAAGGAATTAATTATGTTGAGATTTTTTTGTAGTTCAATGGTTAACATCCATTCAATTCCTAATCTCATTTATAGAAAATATTGATATTAAGATTGAGTGGATAGATGTGAAGACAAGTTTTATACAAGGTGACTTGGAGGAAAAAATCAACATGATATAACCTAAGCACTATGTGATGAAAAGCAAGGAGACATTTCTTTATATATTTTATGAAATCTATATATGGTCACCAACAATCTCCTAGAATGTGGTATCAAAAGTTTGATTTATATATTTTGAATTTGAGTTTTCAATGGTCAAAATTAGATAATTCTATGTACTTTAAATAGGATGGTGATAATTTATTTGTTATTACATTGTATGTAGATGATATGCTAATGTTTGGTAATAGTAAAGGGATGATTAGATATTTATATTCTTAGACTTGTTTATTGTTATTTAACATGAAGAACTTTGGATTTTTCAAGTACATCTTAAGCATGGAGATAATAAGAGATAGAAGTAACATAAAGTTATAGTTGGGATTCAATAAGTATATTAGATCTATGTTGAAATATTTTAGCATAGAAAACTACAAAAATTAAAATTTTCCTATTTTGGTGGTTATGTAGTTATTAAGAGAGCAATGCTCATACTCATCTATGGAGATGAAGGTATGTATCATGTTCCTTACACTAGTGTGGTTGGTATCTAATGTATTCCATGGTTTACACTGGACCTGATATTTCCCAGGAAACATAAATCTTGAGTTATTATATGGCTAATCCTAGCAAAGAAGACTAGGAACTATCAAAGAAAGTCTTCAAGTACTTGTAGGGTAGTATAAAGTATTTTATTTTCGATAGGGTTGACTACTTGTAACACATGGAGACCTAGGGGTTTGGTGACTCATATTGTGTAGAAGATGTGAAAAAATATATATTTACTAGAGGTTATGTCTTTAATCTATTTGGTGGTACAATTTAGTTGAATAAGGAAGCAATAGGATATGATCACTTTATCCACTAGAGAGGAAAAGTACATGGAAGCTATTCATTCCTATAAGAATGAAATTTACCTTTAGAGAATGTGTTGGAATATTAGGTTAAGCTTGAGAGAAAATCATATTGAATGTGACAATTAGAGTAGTATTAAACTAGTAAAAGACCTAACTTTGCACATATAAATGAAGCATATATAGATGTTTAATATAATTCCATTCATGACATCGTGGACGGTGGAAGGGTGATAATTGAAAAGGTTGACATTTTGATGGATGTGATAAATGCATTGATGAAACCTATGAGTGTAGAAAAGTGTATATGGTGTAATGAATCTATGGGCATCATGGAATGTAATACTTAGATGTTGGTGTTACCCTTATCCTCTTACAAAGTGTTCAGCAAGTGGAAGGATTCTTGGAAAAAAAGTTCTCTCCCTTCTTTTTGAATATTTCAATTCAACTATTTAATTTTATTTATTTATTATTCACACATGTTTTTGATGGTTCCACTTAGAGTGGCATAATTAGTTGTGACTTGTAGTTTATAATTTTTTATTTTGTAATTATCAATGAATTGTCAGAGGAGTTTCTAAATGAAACTATGCTAAATTGTAAGTTGTGTAAGAGTTTTCAAATTATAAGGAGAATGAAAAGGGATATAGTTAAATGTGGGCATAGGCAAGATCAGGGAAGATCTTTAATTTGCATGTTCATGCTACCAAAAAGGCATATAAGAATACTATATCATTATGATGAATGTGTTTGTATATGTATATTTTATTTCTGTAATTATTAATTGCTGCTTAAATATCTCTCTTGATCAATCAGTAAAGAAATATTTTCATTATCTTCTTTCTTTTCAATATCAAACTAGATTATATTTTATAATTAACTCAAATTTGAGGTAAAATCAAGGATATTGTCGAGGTGATATGAAACTAAACTTTATACGTGAGTCCATGAGTAAATCAGACAAGAGAAGTGCTTCGATCTAGGGGTAGATTTGATATAATGGCATACTAAGCTCAGAACGTGAGTTTAAATTAAAACCACATGATAAGTTTGTTGGGTATAGGGAAAACTTATGCTTTCTGGATAGGAAACAAGGCTAATCTCTTGATGCAGGGCTAAGTAATTCATTGGAATTTAATCACATGTTGGATTAATAAGAAATATTGAACTTAAAAGCCTTATCTAATTAGACACGAGATAGCAAGCAAACTTGGATTTGTAGGCTTTCTAGCTTCAAGGGTGCTTTAGAATTAAAATATGACATATTCGATAAGGAATAAAGGTGATTATGTTGATTCTTAGGTCCGTGATAGTAAGCAACCAAAAGACTAATAAAGTAGCCAGAGGTTTGAACGGAGATGAATATTAAGAACCTCATGCAAGCTTAGCTAATTCTAAATAACATGGACATGTACTAACACAAAAACTAGTTTACTTTATGAGCCCAACACAAGTTCTCATATTGAACTCAATTGGGGGCCATGAATGACATATACTGATCAACTTGGACACTTATAGAAGCAGTTCTTCAATTTATGAGGTATTAGGGATTTTTACAGAGGATGGTAAGAAATATTAATCTGCGAGGAATTGATTTCAAAATTATAATTATTTCTTAGGAGGTTGGTCTTTTGTTAGGATAGTGTTTTCTTAAGTCAAATTTCTAAATTGATTCATTTGATGATTTTTGAGAAAATAATTGAATTCATCTTTTTATTTTAAAATATGAAAAGTCAAGCTTGATCAATAAAAATAAAAATAAAAATTTAGGCCTCTCCACATCTTAATTAGAATTGAACTTGAGCTTGGTCAACTCTTCCCAACCACCCTAAATCAATCCCCACACAAACTAGAGTCTACTATCCACTCTTAGCAATTGCTATAATAACTGGAATAGAGAGTCAACACTAATACTAACATTAACTATACCATCACCCTCTACTCTTACTAGCACTAACTTGATCTAGAGTCGCAAAGCATCTCTTCATTCACAAAATTTTATGCCTTTTGTTGGGGTAGGTCCCACCCTAACCAATTTTTCCTAGGAGAGAGATGTGGGAACTAGGTACCTATAGATATTAGTGGTACATGTTATGTATAGATTCAAACTATCAAAATTAACGGTCAAATAATTGTAACAGTCAAAAGTCAAATTTGACCAATAAAATAAAGTAAATATTTATTATTTTACGCTGAAGGCGTATCCTACTATGAAGTGAGTGAAACTATTTTTTACGCCCTACGGTTGATATCATCCTGGAGACTATTGTAATGATCGCAGCTGTTGAGCCAGTCCGCTTTACTTTCTCGCCAGTCGCCGCAAGAGACCCGGCAAGGTGCTTAAATCAATCTCGGCCGTGCATATTTTTTTCACTTTTTTACCGTTTCCCGCTGCTATTGGTTTCCGATCTGGTTTTCATGATGAGCTAGCGGTAGACAGCTTCTGTACTCTTCTAACCTACTGCGAAGCTAGATATTTTGTACGCTTAAGCAAGCGAATAAGTAGTTCTTTTCGCATACGACAAATACATCAGCAATGAGGAGTCGGAAAAGTACGACATTTATTATTACCATGCTCGACAGATTTTTTTTACTTCACCAACTTGCACGAAAGAGATTTTTATTCAGGCATGTACCGTCCGATGGATATGCTTATTCGTCCTGCAGAGATGTACGTAACTGGCAACCTGACATTTCGCTTCCCTAAATATTTGTACACGGTAACGACACTGTCTTGCCCTTATTTTTTTGACATAACAAAAAGTTAAAAATATTACTGTGTTTTAAACAATTAAAAAAGAATGGTATTTTACTAAATTAAATTAAATAAGAACACAGTAAATTCTTTTTGTAATTTAATTTAATTTAATTACTGTGTTTTAAACAATGTTTTAGTAAATTATTTTGAATTAACAAAAAGAATGTTATAAGAATAATTGAAAAATTAAAAAAAAAATAGTTTTATAATATAAAAGATACATTAAAAATTGTTAAGATAATACTAGGCATTTTTTAATAATTTTTTAAAAAATATATTAATTTTATTTTAATTTTTATTTGAATTGTATTTATTTTTACAATTTTTATTTTCTTAAAAAATTGTTCATTGTCTTTAAATTATTTTTGTACCTAGTAAAACTTTATATTCTTATTGAAAGAATTTTTATGTTTAACAATTTTTTATATTTTTAATATATATGATATTCTAATATGATAGTAATAATTTATTTTTACTCTATTTGATATTCTAATATGATAGTAATAATATGATACGTATTAGACTCGTTTGTCGATTCGCAAGTCAATAAGATAAATCTGCATAACATGGTTTAAGCTTATCATAAATGGCGGAAAAAATTATAAATACAAGCAACAGAAAAAGGGGGTGAAACACAATTTCCCATCATGCAGCGCTTAATCTGCATTGTTTTGTTGCTGTTGAAGTCCTCAGCAATCGTTTACGCTTCGAGGAACTATTTGTTATCATGTCTAAGATCGGGTGGAGCAATGAACATCGCCACTCAATCCAATGCTCTACAATGTGATTCTCTTTTCCGATATTCACTCCAGAACCTGCGATTCACAGAGCCTTCTGTTCGCAGGCCGCATTTGGTAAGAATTCCGCAAAGCAGAATTCAAGTGCAAAAGGCGGTGGGGTGCTCCATTCAATACGGGTGGGAGATTCGGGTGCGCAACGGAGGACACAGCTACGAGGGCATCTACAGCTTGGGTAGAAGCAGGGGTCACGCTGGGTAAAGTGTACGCTGCCATAGCTGAAAAGACTGGAAGCCTAGGTTTCCCTGCTTAATTATCAAATCGACGGCTCAATTACGTCAAAAAGAGATGGGAGACGATCAAATTAATCTGGGTCATTTGTTTTCGTTGCTGTCAAAATTTACTTATATTGGCGTACAATAAATGGAAAGCGAATGCACTGGAAGGAGTCGTATATAGTAAAAAATGTGGCCTCATTCATGTTGAGTGGTTAACCATTAAATAATCCACGATGGATTTTAAGCGGCACTTCAACAAAATTAAACAAGGATTCATAATAGAGAATAATACTTAGTAATAGCAAGCGTATCCAATCTTAGAGAGACAAAGCTAAAATCTGCAATCTAACGGTGCAGTCTCCCTTAGATGACCATCAAACGAATCTCAGCTGTTCATCATTTTTTTTTTGTTCCCGTCGCTATCTCAGCCTTTCATCATTTTTCGTTGTATTTTTTAGCTTTAAAGCTTTCCTCGCTGCTATCTCAGTTGTTCATCATTTTTTGCCAATTTTTTGGCATTGATTTCTGCCCCTCCAAACTCTTCTCAGTTCTCCAATTTGGCGAGCTAGGTTTCGATGAGGGTTTTAGAGTATGTTTATTAAAATGAAAATTACGGCCAAGATCCTAATAATTAGCACATTTAGGTGTTAACATTATGGCATCCTTTACCCTACGTATAATATATAATGTATGTTTTATATAATATAATTATACTACTTATTTTATATATTATATTCTTTAATTTAATAATTATTATATTTTATATAATACTTGTACAAGTAATTTTCAAATGTATATGTGAAAGGAATATTTGTATGAGAATATAATTATTTAAGTATTATTTTAATAGAGGTCATTTCTACGGTATAATTTATTTTTATATCGAAAGTATTTATGGTCATCAAATATATATGTATGTTTATTATGTATATATTTTTTCATATATTGAGTGTCAAAACAAATGTTAAAATATCATTTTTAAAAATAAATGTGAGAATTGTTCATGCAGCAAAGTCGGTTGATACATTCATTAATAAAATGTATATCACAAGTTTGAATCATAACTTATTGGCATAGCAAGTTTTATAGTGTCCTTATCTTTATTGGTCACTAGTTTGAATCATAACTTATTGGCATAACAAGTTCTAGTGTGTCCTTATCTTTACTGGCATAAGGATTATGGTATATATTGTTACTGATTAAGATTTATATTCAATATTGAATTAATTTTCGAATATAAATATGACATTTTTTTAGTCATAGAAATAATTCCAAGACATTTTTTGAAGGTATTTAATTTGATGAAAATGAAAATAAAATAAAAAGGTTGTATGAAAGTTTTTTTTACTTTCAAAAATTCAAACAAACAAATATATGCATTCATAATTAATCAACCATTATATTAATGCCTCACTATCCTTGAGATAATTCTATTCAAAATATCATATTATTTTTAATGTCAATTATGTAAGTGTGTATGTGTGTGCACGTGTATATTCTTATAATTTTGATAAACATACACATTACAATAGAGATGAGGAGGGAGGTTGTTAGGTCCAAAATCCTAGAACTTCTTACTTTCAAGGCTACCAATTTATGAAGAAGGTAAAACGAGGGTTCATCAACAAATTGAGGAGGATTAAAGGCCATTTGAGAAGAGTGGGTAGTATCTCCTACACTTTGGGCTCAGCTAGACCCAAGAGGATATTTTGAAAGGTGTCCTTAATAGGTTATACCAATTAAATTCTAACAAGATTGTAACAATCAAGAACCTTACCCATATGTACACTTGACCCTTATATGTATCATTGGGTCAAGATTAACTAATTGCATAAGACCTCTCCCTCTCTCTTTGTCCCTCCCACCTTATTGACCATTCTCTCCCCCCGTCTCTCTATCTCCCCCCTCTCTCTATCTCTCCCCATCTCTCCCTCCCTCGCTCTGTCCGTCCGTCCCTCCCTATCCCCTATCTCTCCATCTCTACCTTGTTCTCCCTTTCTCTTCCCATATATCTTTATCTCTCCATACTTCTCTCCCTCTCTCTATCTCCCATATTTCTCTCTCCCTCTCTATTTATTTATCTCCGATTCTCTCTATTTCTCTCTCTCTCCCTCTCCTTCTCTCTCTATGTCTCCTTATATCTCTATCTCGGTATCACTCTATCTCACCATCTATATCTCTTTGTATCTCCCTCTCCCTCTTCCTCTATATATCTCTTTGTATCTCCCATATTTCTCTCTCCCTCTCTCACCCATCTTCTTTTTCTCCCTCTTCTACCTATCTCTCTCCCTCTCTCCTCTTCTATCTCTTCATCCTCAACCTATCTCTCTCCCTTCCTCCCCCTCTTCTCTATCTCTCCCTCCCTCCCTCCCTCTATCTCCCCCCTTTATCTCTCCCCATCTCTCCCTCCCTCGCTCCTTCACCATCCCCCTATATATATGTCTATCTCTACCTCTCTCTCCCTTTCTCTTCCCATATATCTTTATCTCTCTTTCTCTTCCCATATATCTCTATCTCTCCCTACCTCTCCCTCTCTCCCTCTCTAATTCTCTCTGTTATATCTCTCTATCTCTCCTTCTCCCGCTCCCTCTCCCTCTCCCTATATCTCTCTATCTATTTGTCTCCCTCTTCCTCTCTCGCTCTATCTTCATTTCTACCTCTATTTCCCCCCCGCCTTTATCTCTAGAAATCTCTCTCTCTCTCTCAACCTCTATATCTATATCTCTTTTCCTCTCTATCTCTATCTTTCCATATTTCTTCTTCCATCTCTCCCTCTATATTTATCTCTCTATATATCATTTCATATCT
The DNA here is from genome assembly GCA_007258455.2 of Sequoia sempervirens. Lineage (NCBI taxonomy): Eukaryota > Viridiplantae > Streptophyta > Pinopsida > Cupressales > Cupressaceae > Sequoia > Sequoia sempervirens. The sequence continues at coordinate 10,792 of VDFB02300652.1, read as the reverse complement.
CCATCTCTATCTTTCTATCTCTCCCTCTCTCACTTGCTCCCCCCATCTCTCTATATATATTTATCTCTTCCATATCTATCTATCCCTCTCTCCTCTCTCTCTTTATCTCTCCCTCTCCTTCTCTCCATATCCCTCTCAATCTCTAATAATTGTACTTATTTTATTAAATTTATTAAATAAAAACATTTACATTTGCATTTTATTTATGTCATGTGTTGCTATTTTTTAGGTTAAATAAATAATTTTATATTTCAATCAACATGCCTACACAAACTCTAATACATCCATACGATTGTTCGGCATAGACGTGCAAGACGATGTAATGCATCGCAACGTCACACGTATTTATATGCAAGACTTTTCAACAGACAACATCAAAACTGCGAATGTCATTTTTTAATGTATACGAGGCGGTGTGAATATTTGTTGTCATTGTTATTCGCAACAACTGTCCTTTTACATTATTTGGACGCTTCACATGTCTGGAAGCGAAGGCCAAAGAAGCCAACAAGCGTTATACCAGTTACGACATCTATGTTGCTCGAATCTGTGGAATCTTGACGGTTGCCATGGAAGAGCTCGGTGGGTTGTGTTTTGGATTGCTTGATTGCCTTTGAAGTTGGAGGAGAGGTTTTCAGTTGAAAACCAGGCGGAGACTAACCAAACATGAAACTTGTATCTTTTTGAACTAGGCCAAAGGAGGGTAGCGATTGGGAAGAGATGAAAGAGAAGTGCCAGAGAAGGAATGACACATTCAAGCAATGATGAACAGTCAAATTGTCGGTTTTCCTTTTTCAGTTTTCCTTTTTCTGTTTTGTTTTTTCTGTGTCATCATTTACGTTTCCACAACATCTTTATGATGCTCCCTCTGTCTGAAAATGTGCCTCTTCTTCTTGGACTTTTCACATCTCCATTGTCCTGACTAGGCATTAGCTCTCCAAGTATGAGACTTGTTGGTCAACAGGGAGACTGAGCTATCATCACATCACTGTGCTATTGGCATGAAACAGTGTCCTTTTGTAAGAGATAGAGTCACACACATCTAGGCTGAAGGAAACTATTAAATCCGTTCCTCATTGAGACCACCAAAAATCTGTCATGAATGATTTTTCATAGCAGTTGTGTAACTGCTGGAAATGACTTTATGCAACAACTGAGTAACTATGGTAGAGGGCTTTTTGCAACAATTGTGAATGGCTTTCAACAGAAGTCACAACAATTTTGTAACAATTGGGAATAACTTGTCTAGCAACTTGGAGTGATTTTCTGTAGCATTGTATGGTTGCTAAAGAATGGCTTTCTGCAACAATAGTGACTGCCATGAACTTCACTCTTATCCACGTTTATGAAGTCTACCAATGCTTTGTGCTCTTAATTCACCAGTTTTTGGGTGATGCAAGATTGTTGTTTTGCCCAAAGATGCACTTGCATCGAGATAACTTTGAGAATCATTAATTTGATGATTAAGTTTTCTATGCTTTTAAGTTCAATTTGAAGTTCAATTTTGTTGAGCATATCTATATAATGCCATTGGTTTTCAATATTTATTGGCCATTTTTGGGATTGGACCATAAATAATTGTTTTCCCTTGGTTAATTTTGTCCTTGTCGAGAAAGCTTATTGTTCCCAAAATGTGTTTGTCAGATCCCCTTCTGATTATTCCTAATAATTATGGTTGAATATTTAAGAACAGCATAAAACTCAACAATATAATTTTATTATTACACTAGCAAGGGTTTGCGAGCAGCCAACAATCAATATAAGTACAGGATCCGATTAGAAATTATACAACCAATATCAGATCAGATTTAGATAAAATATAAATATATTAAGGGAAGATTAGTCCAAAATCTATGAGTTACTAGGTAATCCAGATCAGATGCAAACTTAGGCCATGTCAAGAAATGTGACATATGTACCTTTTTCCTTTGATAGTTTAAATTCACTCCAAAATTGGAATATACACCTGCCATTTCCAATAAATAATGTAATGTCTTTGTCACCATGTTCTTTTTCTACATTTTGATAGCAAGCACAGTTACTTTTTTTGTCATACTTTTCTACTTCTATTTCCATAGCTATTATGGTATATTGTTTTTACTTCACATATCCTTGCGATTAACTGTTATGCTGTTACAATTCTATGAGTTTGAAATCATATATCCCAACTTGCCCGTTAATATCTTCTAGAGTGGTTCTACAATGTCATCGAGACCAATAGTACTTACGTCATCTCCAATGGCCGCATCAGAGTTAGGAACAAAAAATATAGTAATGGCACAAACCCTTATGAAATATTCCTCCATAGCTCCTCAACCATAACCAAACCATTGAATAATTTGAATCCATCTTGATTGTTCATGTCAAAGGCAAGAAAAGTGTTAAACAAATATCCAAACCATTTGACATTTTTGCTTATAACCTTCGATGTAGGAGCAAGTGGAGATTGGCAAAGCAAGAATTGGATAGATTGTTGATACACAATTTTGTATCCAAAATTTAAAAAATACAAATTAAAAAAAGTTGCATTTCAAAATAACAATGCAACAAGAGCTCAAGGTTTGCAATGACCACTTGTCGCATATAGCAATTAATTATCAACTTATATTTTTCAAATTTACTAAGATTGATCCATTTCAAACAATATAACTATTCCAACCAAAAATTCGGCGTACCCAATTGCACACAAAAAGTGCAATAGCTAGTTTTAAACATAGATGAGATGTATAATTATCATTGCCTGTTTGTAAGTGCAATGAAATTTAAATAGTCAAACAATTGTAGACTAACTTTAAATAATTAATTCTTGTCTAGGTTTCTCCCATCTCGGCAATTCGTGGAAACATCTTGGGTCGTGACGTCAACTCCAATTGACTTCCTCGCAACCACGAATTCCACATTCTTTAAGAAATTAATAAAATATAAACCAGTATACGATAGAATATTCTTGCGATAAACAAGAAATATCTGAGTACCAAGAGAATGGAACAAATTCCAGATTCATTGTGATTTGGGGCAAGGGTTAGAAGTCGCGAATAATGCCGCTCAAGGTGCTTTCTGCTCTGGACTCGGCGCGTACGCAGTTGTGCCATTTCAGTGCAATATTTATCGCAGGCATGGGCTTTTTCACAGATGCCTACGATCTCTTCTGCATCCCGCCTGTGTCCAATCTACTGGGAAACATCTATTACAGCGACGGCAGGCATCCCGGTTCGCCACCTATTCATGTGAAAGCCCTTGTCAATGGAATCGCCCTATGCGGAGCGTTTGCAGGTCAACTCTTCTTCGGTTGGCTTGGAGACAGAATGGGACGAAAAAGGGCCTACGGATTTACCCTAACTCTGATGGTAGCGAGTTCCATTGCTTCTGGCTTCTCAATTGGCAGATCACGCGATTGTGTAATTGGCAGTTTATGTTTCTTCAGGTTCTGGCTTGGCTTCGGCATCGGCGGGGATTATCCCCTGTCTGCGACAATCATGGCCGAATATGCGAATACCAAGACCAGAGGAGCTTTCATCGCTGCTGTATTTGGGATGCAGGGTCTTGGAATTCTTGCGGCAAGTACCGTGGCTCTAATTGTGTCGGCTATCATGAGATCAGCAGCGGGCTCTGAGCCATCATTCGGGGAGAAGGACGTGGTGTGGAGAGTAATCTTAATGCTGGGAGCCGTTCCCGCATGTTTCACGTACTACTGGCGAATGAGAATGCCGGAGACCGCCCGCTACACTGCCTTGGTGGCAAGAGACGCAAGGCAAGCCGCAGAGGATATGTCCAGAGTTCTTAATCTGGATATTTATGAAGCTGAGTCGAATGTTCTAAGCTCCCAAAGTCGGCGCCCGGAGTTCGGATTGTTTTCCAGGGCTTTCGCGAAGCGGCACGGGCTAGAGTTGCTAGGCACGGCATCCACTTGGTTCTTCGTGGATATTGCGTTCTACAGCGGCAATCTGTTTCAGACCGATATATATCATAATATCGGATGGTTGAGGTGCGATTACACGAATCCATTGGATAAAGTCTTTCGCACTGCAAGGGCACAGGCGCTGATTGCGTTGTGCGGAGCCCTGCCGGGGTACATATTCACTATTTTTCTGATAGATCGTATTGGGAGGTTTAAAATTCAGCTAATTGGGTTTTTCTTTATGTCAATTTTCTTGTTTGCCCTCGCCATTCCTTACAAAAGATACTGGCTTAAAGAATCTCATCAATATGGGTTTTTGGCGATTTATTCTCTGACATTTTTCTTTGCAAATTTTGGACCCAACACGACGACTTTCATTGTACCGGCAGAGTTATTTCCTGCTCGGCTGCGATCGACATGTCATGGTATTTCTGCAGCCGCTGGTAAAGCAGGCGCTATCATTGGAGCATTTGGGTTCTTTTATGCCTCTCAACCCATGCATAATCAAAAGAAGCCTCATGGTTGCAAAAGCTCTTATCCATCGGGCATAGGAATGGATAAAGCCTTGATTATTCTTGCAGTAGCGAGTTGCTTGGGTTTCTTTTGCACATTTCTGATACCAGAAACAAAGAAAAGATCGTTGGAAGAAAATGAAATGGAACTTTCTTAAGATTGATGCGAATCTCTGCAGGATACAGTAGGAAGAAGGGAAACACGTGGCACATTTTATTCCAAGCTTCGTTCGTAGGGATCAGTCTTCTCGACTTTTCAAGCTAATGTTGAAACTACACGCCGTCCAAAGACTTTTCAATAATAAGGTTTTTTTTCATTTTAACGCTGGAATAAATACCATTTGTTTAGGAACTCTATCCATCTTCAATGTATATATTGTTAACTTGTTACTCTTACGAAGGAAACACACAAAGATAGTATAAATATTAAAATTAAGTGAGTTAATTTTGATGTTATATAAAGTTATTCTTTTTAAATTATAGTTTTTAAGCGTAGTTTACAAGTGTTTAGAATTGGATGTATTGGAAGTTGAATTATGAAATTTAGAATAAATTATGTTTAGAATTTTATGTTAGAATGCAATTGTGTTGTGATATGGCGTAGATGGTGTGATTCAATTTTAGGTGGCATGCTTTTATCCTTCATAAATTTTGACTTTCGATATTTGTAAAGAGTGGTTTCTTAGGTGATTTCTATAAAGAAAATAATGTTGTTCTAAGGTGTACAATTTTGAAGTACCGAACTACTTAAACCCTTAAAGGTCCATAGGAATGGGTTTTCAAATAATAAAAGGAGATAAAAGTTGGCAATGATTATCAATGTGAGTCCAATGCTAACAATTGACATTGAGATGATCATTGTGTATTGTTGAAGCCTGTTACAAGCACATCAATGACTATGTTTGCAAATGTCTTTGTTGTGTTCCTCAACAATAAATGTTAATTATTTGATGGTTGATTGTTGTTGATTCCTTCTTTTTTCTTTAAATACTTTGTGATCTCTTAATCAATTATGTGAGGATATCGAGGGCTAATATTTTTATATACACAACCCTACATGCATAATCTAATGTATTTTGAAACCATGCTAATGGAAAATATTCCTATTCCTAGAAATACAAATTAAATATTATGGTTTTATTTTTTACTATATAAGAAACTTTTTCCAAGGGACAATTAAACTTAGAGTTAATGTTCCTTGTCTTTTTTCCATTTAGTGCTGTAAGATAGTGTAGTTTGCCAAAAAAAATAATTGTTCTAGATTATTTTCCATTGGGATTAAATAAGTCACATGAATTAAAATAATTTTTGGTATTATACAATTTTCTTACCATTTGTTGGAGTCACCTATTTGAGCCTCACATCTCATTGGATCTTGAAAAATAATGGTGTGTCTACTACAAGAGATTTACAACAAGCTAAAAATGTAATGATATTATTCATATAATATGTACAGCCTTCCAATAGATTGTAATAATATGTGGATGCCTTGATTATGTAGATGAGAGGTGACATAAGGAGGTAGTTGTGGACTTTAACCACCTTGCATCTATATAAGACATGTGTGCCTAGTGTTTCATGTGCAAAGAATAAGTGTGATATATGTGTCATGTGCACATGAGTTAGGTGATACCAAAAAATTAAACATGTCTCTCATCCACATGAGACAAGATAAAAAAAGTAGAAAGTCAAAATTTGAACCTAACTAGTTTGAATAGGTCTCACCTAGAAAAGTTAAAATGTTAACTAGATGTGGAATGATCCTCTTTATACTAACACACCTCCTTAAGCACAACTTAGGAATAATAGACAAATGTAGTGAATGAACAAATAATAGTGATGGGTATTGGCTACTAGGACATGTTAGGTGCCTATGTACAAACAAATTTATCACAAATATAGTAAAGGAAAAAAGACAATGTGATAAATCTCCTCTATAAAAGATAAAATGTGCATGAAAAATATACAAGTGAAGTAGAGGAATGGGGGCTCAACACAACCACAAATGACTACTTCTTTTGTAAAAGTATAATAAATATTCTCCCCATATGAGAGGAAAAAAGAAACTATGAATCCCCTCATGAGATGTGATATTTTATAGTGCTTATTGATGCACGATGAAGAAAGTAAAATGTGTTTTATGAATATTAAACAAAATTTCTCCCCTTGAGAAGAATTATAATTACAAATATATGCATAAAATCCTCCCATGTGAGGAAAATAATATGAGTCCCTAAATTTTTTACATTATCTAAAGAAAAGAATAAATCCTCCAAGATAATAATTATGTGGCTTTATGATAAATCATATCTCTAAAAGATGGTCAAGTTCTCTAATACTCATACCAAAATGTGTCATAATCAAATTAGAATCAAGCCCGCTCCATGAAAAGGTAGGTCCAAGTGAAATTGAATACAAAATATTATCCAAAGATGTAGATGGGGTGAAATAACATTCATGTGGCTAACATGAAAATGTCAACCATTTTTACAATATGAGATTCCCTTAATAGTTTTACTATGAATTTCAAGTATTCATCCTAAGAAATTACATCAAAAAGACAAATGTGAATATCCTACTATCTAGAACCATCAAAAACCATAGATGTAGTAACACTTAATTCTTAAGTAGTAAGAGATGAAGGAGATGCAATATTAACTCAAGGTTTTAGAAACAAATTGGATGAAGGAAATCATAGGTTCAAATGAAAAAATTGAATCTCCTTATGTATGTTAGATGTATCAATGTCATTTATAGAGATAAAAGGTTAGCTTACTATAATATATTTTCCTCTCTTAGCAAGAAATCTAAATTACTTTATAGTAGGGCCAATTGCCCTACATTTTTTCTTTTAACTAATCTATTGTTGCTATTATGCCAATTAACCCTTTTAGCATTGTTTAATAGAAAAAGTAGGGTTTTGCATCATGAAGGAACAAGATGCTAAACCACTAAATCTTTTTCTTATTAAAAAACTCAATTATGAGAGCAAAAAGATGCAAATAACAATAAAAAAACTAACCGTAACTATTACAACAACTATGAGGGGAGTTTTTAAATCTCAAAATAGTGTGTACCTTGTCAAAAAATTCTTGTTTTTAGGCCACAAAAGGACTCACTTTCCTTCTGTGGTGAATGGGTTCCTGTTAGGGTTTCTAAAATTGAGATCTGGGTTTTGTTCCTTGATGTCTGCACTCTTAGATCCTCGGTTGTCAGCTTCTGAAAACCTATAGATAATTTTGTAGCTTCAATTCTTTGATTTTACACTTTGAATGACAAATTTTGCAACTTAACAACTTTGCTCCAAATCTTTCTCTTCAACCTAAAACCTTGGATGTTGTCTTGGAGCACAAATCTGTAAACTAACATGAAGTGGCCATGGAGAATGTAGATCTTGATCTCAAATAGATGTGAATCAATGCTTGCAAGAAGGATTTTCAATGGTACACCAACAATCTTTGCTCAACAACATGCATGAATGCATAAAACCCTTGACATGATGAAATGATCTTGAATTGCTACAATAAACTCCTCTAATCTACCCTAAAATTCCTTGTAAATTTTCTTGAAATTATCTTGTAGACTCAAATTTTCCATAAGGATGATCTCTCAAAGTTGCTAGGTGAAACAATGTGAATTAACCCCTTATTTATACAAAATTAGGTGATTAACCCTGAAATTCAAACAATTAAGGCCGACACCAGATCTAGAAGTAAACTTTATTAAATTCTTGACATAATGAAATTTGAAAGGGGGTCCTCATTAATGGAGGACCCATTCACCACCCAGGGCGAATGGGTCATAGTTCAATTTTCTAGCAACTAACCCCAAGGGATGGAAAGTACATTTAAAACCCATTTCAAATCAATTGATGAAGAGGGGGCCTATTAAGGGAGGACCCATTCGCCACCTAGGGTGAATGGGTCCTAGCACCAATTTCCAGGACCTAATTTTTTCCTAATTAAATGTCATATTATTTAAATTATGGGTGTTGGGATAGATCTTCAAGAGGTGTCATAAATAAGGTTTGAATTTGAATTAAAGTGCTTAATGAACTCCAATTAACCACAATTAATTAAGACCACCCTAAATAAATTTGAAAGTGATTTAAAACACTCTACAACACCTAAATAAGGTACAAGTTAAATATATTTTATTAAAAGTGGCCACTAGGCTTAATTAATTAAATAAATCCTAGAAAAGTGTGAAAGTGTGTTATAACACCTTTGCAAAGGATCAATTAAAGCATATTTTAATCGAATAAAGGACCTAGAATGATGTGAATGTGTATAATACACTACAACACTATTTCAAGACACCATTAATTCAGTTTTAATGTCAATTATCAAACCAAGTAAGGGAAAAGGATATTTTTTTTGTTACTAAAAGCGCTTTAATTTTAAATTGATTTCTACTTAATAAATGAATCTAGAATAGTTAAAGAATGAAACTAATACTAATATTTTTTTTAATGATAAATATAAATTACAAATTCAATACAAAAATAAAAAAGATTGGACAAGATGAACCTAGACTAAAAATTTGAAGTTGATTGTATTGGATGCAAACACGTTGCATAGACAAATTAAATGTGATGGAGTCTCATAGGGTTAGAAAATATATGTTGGAAAAATGTGCTTCAACCTTGCAATTATGTATGATTTATATATAGGATGTATGTTGGTATATGGTGACTGATCATGCAAATATTGTACACTTGTAGCAAGACTTGGGGTTTGGGGCAACGCCCCGAAATTTGTTTTTGTTAACACATCAAGGTTTTCCCACTAACACGTCAAGGTTTTTTCCTCCTAACAAGTCAAGGTCTTTTTCGTTAACACATCAAATGAAAAATGAGGTCTTGTATAACCCTAATTCTAGAAGGCTTTAAAAAGCTTGTTATAAGTAGGTGGGATGTATGTATCTACAGATGTGTATTCTAAGAGTCTGATAGTGGTTGTGGTGTCTTTTGATCTCTAGTGGTGATACTCTTTTGAGAAGCTTTCTCTGCAAGTATCTTGTAATCTTTTGATTTTGGGCGAATTTTGGAGTGTGGGGCTTTTCTCTCAAAAGGGTTTTCCCCACCTACATCATTGTGCTGTGGTATGCATGATACTTGTGTTTATTTATATTTATGTTTTTGTAACTATTAAAGATATGTAAAAGTTTTGCATTATTCTCCTCTCAAGGTTAGTGTTGGAAGTTGTTCTGCTACCATAGCTTCTTTACAATATAGAACACTAGTCTAGTAAGAAGAATAATATATTGAAAATAAGAGGAGGTAACCTATTGAAAGAAATTGATGAAATAATAAGAAAGTATAGAAGAAGAAGAATATATCACCAAATATTAAGGAAGAAAAAAAACTCTCATAACATGTAACAAAATAAAAAATATATATGTTTTTGGTGGATATTTGAGGATTTTCATTCAAATCAAATCCTTGTTTTAATATTTTTACCTCCACAATAGCCTTGTTTCTAACAATATTTAAATATGATATGATAAATGCATATCTAAATAAAATTATAGATAGATAGAATGATAATACCAATAATATTAAATTATAAAATGATATTAACGTTTATACAAAAAAGAGAATAATGAAATGAATTAAAGAGATTGGAGCAAATACAAAATAATAATATTTCCTACTAAACTTGATGTAACCAAGAAGGGATAATTTCAATCTATAGGAGTTACAACTAAAATATCCACAAATGAAATAAGCATAATGTGAATCTTCACACACAGAGAATGGTGGTAAGAAGCCTCAAAAGAGTGGAGATAGCACATACGTTTTTTAATGGAGTTCTTTAAAGTTTGAGATATTGAGAGTATGGTTCTCTAAGAGATATATAAAGAGAGAATGAAAGAAATATTTGAATGAGATAAAATATATGAAAATAAGGTAGATAACCATTTTAAATCTAGTTGGGATAGTTATCTTCCAATTGTAGACCATGGTACAGAGAATTAAATGCCTATAAATAGATACAAAATAATGAATTATCATAGGTACCTAGTATGCCACATTTATTTCTACATGTAGCACTCTTGTCCAAATGAATCAAAAAAGACAAAGACATGAAATATTAAGAGAAGTACAAAAAAAGGGTCCTAACACTTTCAAATTAGGATAATGCAAGCCAAGTAACTAGAGTGAACGCAATATATACAATTATGATATTGTTATCAGAATTCAACCATGTAGTTTTCAAGTCAAACTCATTGACCCATGTTTCATGAGTAGTGGTTCACAAGAACCCATCTCTCATGATAATGAATGGTCCACTTAGCACTCACTGCATCTAGGTGATGCTCACAGAGGTGAAGCACTAGGCCGTCTCGGGAGGTCACCCATCCTAGTATTTCTCCAACA
>VDFB02300651.1:0-48591 GCA_007258455.2 Sequoia sempervirens | reverse complement strand
TGATGATCATCACTACCTAGTCTCCATTTTCTTCAGCCACGTGCATGTGGAACTGCATGAAGATGTATGGCGGTAGCAATTATTAAGTGACTATATTGATATACCTTGTTATCAAGTTGATAGTCAACAAAATGAATCCCATGTTGAACAACTTTGACTTGTTTTAGATATGTCCCTTGCACTACAATAGAACCTGCATGGTAAACATGAACCTAAGGTAAGACATATGAACGTGTGCAACATTTTCGTGCTCAAGGTTTGTACATATATATATTTAATGTTTATAATGTAATGTGCACATGTGAATACAAAGTATATAAAATTTTAAATTCAAACTCACCTGTGGGAAATGACATTCCATCACTTGTTTCAGGTTGTGTTAGCTTATTCCTCTCTTCTGTGCAATGCAATAAATAATAGCTAACACCTTCGATGTTTCTAGGCTCTGCTATGACTGCAAAAACATCTCCTGTACACCAAATTTACACAAAAAAATTCTAAAAAAATTAGAAATGTCTCTAAAGATCATTAACTAGATATATATAATATTTAAACTATTGAAAACTTACACATGTACCTTTTCTAACCAATCCTGAAATATGGCCATAATCAATTGAAATCAAAGGAATGTCTTCAAATCTTTCTTCCTTGTTTTCATCATATGTTTTTGAAACAACGAGTGGCATCATATCCCATTTACCAACATATCCAAGTTCTTGATTTTTTCATGAATAATCAAAGTTTCCCGCAATGCACTTAGTGCAAAAACAAGAGTAATCCCTTGTGTCTAATGTCCATCCATGGTGACTATTTGAACTCCTAACACAATGAAAAGATCTTATTTTTTCTACCCTCTTGCATCCATGCATCGATCTTCTTTCCACACCTAGATACATGTACAACAACAAACTTGTGTGAACAAATATGTATATATATAAATTTAAAATTTAAATAAATTCAAATTTTTGATTTAATGTAATTTATACATACCCGATATCTCCCAAAACACTCTATGTGGAATGTGTTGGTTTGTTCTTGAAGATGTGTCGACCACATTTGATGCAAAGTGTTTCTTGCACCATTCAACAACATCATATGCATTGTCTATATGATCTTCTGGATAACTCATTTGATGCTTTCTTAAAGCTCGTTTGATGCAAGCTCCTGCTCCATAATGCTCACCCTTTCCATGCCCACTCTAAAAAAAACTCCAAGCATGTGGTATTTTGTAGATTTTATGATATCTACAAAGTGCATAGAATGGCCGTGAAGATTTGAATTGTGTTGCACATCCATCCAACCATACAAAATTATTTTTAAATTTTACACCCTTGCTTCTCAAATTCTCAAAAAATATTGTAAAGCAATGTTAGATAAAAAGCATGTTATGCTCTTTATCATCACTAATATAAAAATGATATTCTTTCTCAATGGCTCATTCTTCATTTGTACTCTCAACACCATCCAATTTTGATTGTGCATGTCGATAACACACATGAACCATAATAGTGATTTTATTTGAAAAGTAATACTCTGATTGAATCTCCTTTTGATGTAAAAAGGATTAATTTTCTACAAAGTCAACTACTAATAGAACTGTTCCACATGGGAAAGTATCTCTCGATGTTTGGAATTGTTGTGCTTGCCACTTAGCAAAAAAGGAATGTTGTATGTATGGTCGTATCAATTTTTGAAAATATTCCATAAATTTTCTAATGGGAATCTCCTCTTCTACATAGTTCAACCTTGTGGATTATTTCCCAAAATTTGTTTGCAACTTTACATACTTGTACCTATGTGAGTAAAACATGTGAATAAGTAATAAACCACATAATCAATGAAACATTACATTGAAGAGAATTCAAATAGCAATCTAATCAAATTGAAACAAATAAACTCTCTAAAAATAATACTTACCTCTTGCAATTTACTGTCTTTGCTAGGTTAGTATCCTCAATTCTTGAAGGAAATTTAGACAAATTTCCACATGTCTCACAAATTTCTTTTATGCAATTTATTTGAGGTCCATTTTCATGATTACATAATATAGACTTTATGAACAAACTTTCATGTTTAGGAGGTGCATTTTGAAACCCACATCTTTCTTCTCTCATCTTTTGAAACACCTGATAGTAGAGATCAAATTCAATATGATAATGGAAACAAGTTTCAAAAAAAAAAATTATCTTCACATAATATGGCTTTAACCTTTGAAATATTGTTTTCCCAACTTTATATGAGGATATGCATTACAAAAGTTCATATACATCTCAAACTTTGTTATGTCTAGCCAATGTTTGATATGATTTTCATAAATACTAGGTCCAATCCTGTGTCTCATAACATCTATAGTATTTGATGATGGACAAGTCTGATGGTGCCAAAAACCTGAGACCAAGTTCCTAACAACATCTTTTATCTTGTCAGAATGGGGAGCTCTACACATAATTTCCCAATTGCCTTCTAAACTCTCATCCAAAAACTTTCTCTTTTTTCATATTTTATTAATGTGGTTCTACTATAACCAATTTCAGTTGAAAGTGCAAACATTTTTCTTTGCCTTGTTGTATCTTGATGTACAATAGATGTCAACATCACCCTTCTTGTAGTGGCCTTATCCACTAATCGATATTCTTTCCCAATGGAATCTAAACCCTTTTTAACATTTTGAACAATATCCTTTTGTAATCCCATGTGTTTCTTCTTATTTGATACCTAATGTACACCAAACAATTGTAATGAAGTTCTTTGAGCTCATCACGATGAAGTTAACGTGAGAACAATTGGGGTTTTTCAAGTGTATCAAGACAATTGAAATGATGATTGATTATTCCATTTACAGATTTAGTCATTGACCTCTTTCTCTTATTATAAGGCTGGTTGGCATAACATTTCAGTTTCTCCATATCCATTTCAAGTAAATGATCTAAATTTCTATGAGAATTTGTTTCCTCACCTTTTTAGCTAGTTATATATGCTCATCCATGCCAGTAGGAGGAAGTGATCCTAACCCCTCTCCAACATGCATTGTTTGAACTTGGGCCCCCTCCCTATCTTCAAGGACCATGTGTTCTTGATTGGATTCATTTGATCCAATGTCTAGATTTGGCTCGAATTGAGCATGAGAACTTCCTGCTTGTTGAGCCCTTCCTACATGTCACAAAATATTTTTCAAACAAAAGTGAGAGATGATGCTATATAAGTGAAGTTATGTATGCAAACAAAGTGATAAGACATGATGCTATAAGTGAGAGAATTTTCTGCTAGTTTTATATGCTCATCCATACCAGTAGAATGAAGTGATCTTGACCCCTCTCCAACAAGCATTGTTTGAACTTGGGTCTCCTCCCTAACTTCAAGGTCCATTTGTTCTTCAATGGATTCGTTTGATCCAATATCTAGATTTGGCTCGACTCCAGCTTGAGAAATTCCTGCTTGTTGTTTGAATTTACATGCAAGCAAAGAAAGTGAGAGACTATGAGTTATCTAAGTGGAGTTGAAACAAATAAAATCAAAGATTCTTGAACTTAAGAATTCTATGGAACAAAAGCAATTGGAAATAGATGATAAATAATTTAGAGAATGTCTATGCAAGATGACTATTGGAAATATATTTATAAGAAAAACAAATCAAGGTGTTAATAAAAGTCCTAAACACACACTTGAGAGAGAGAGAGAGAGGAAACAAGCATGTACCTTGTTTCTTTCTATGATAATTTTCCAAGTTTTGTTCATGCCTCTTTTGTTCTTCTTCTTTTGACAATTTTCATTGAGACACATTTTTTCTTTTTCTTTGTTGTCCCATTTTCTTCTTTAACTTAAAGATGACTCAAAACAAGTCCTTTACCAACTTAGTTAAATTATCCTCCAAAATTTTCCTTGATTTATAAAAATGAAAATTTGTCTCTCCAATATTTGCCTCCTTGATAAATGTGCAAAAACCTCTTCTCCAAAATTTGTGCTCCAAGTGATATAAATGTGAATTAATCTTGCAATTTGATATCTAGAATAATGAAAAATACATGCATATGGGATGGGAAAAAAATTATTCTAGTGTACATGGAATAACTAGATCCTAGTTTAAATGAATCAAGTGGTAAACAAACAAGTTATTTCATTGTGCAGTTTGTTGTTATTTAATGCATAGGTATGCACAACATATCTAGTAATTTTAGAATTTTTTTACTTGTCAAAAATGTATAATAGAGGTATAATTTGAATTGAATTTTCTTAACTATATTTGAATTGAATTTTCTTAATTATATTTGAATTGAATTTTCTTAATTATATTTGAATTGAATTTCAAGTTACTTGTCAAAAATGTATAATAGAGGTATAATTTGAATTGAATTTTCTTAATTATATTTGAATTGCATTTCAAGTTACTTGTCAAAAATGTATAATAGAGGTATAATTTGAATTGAATTTTCTTAATTATATTTGAATTGAATTTCAAGTTACTTGTCAAAAATGTATAATAGAGGTATAATTTGAATTGAATTTTCTTAATTATATTTGAATTGAATTTCAATTTACTTGTCAAAAAGATTATATTTTGTTCTCAACTCAATGGTTCATGTTGCTTAAGTCATTTTTAAAAAATATTTATTGTGATCAACACGAATGAACTTAATTATAAAGTGGCATTGATTTCCTAAAATTCTACTAGAAATCAAACATATATCATATAAGGAAATGTAAGTTGTAAGAGATCATCAAATAAGAAAACATGTATGTATATTTAATATTTAAAGCAAATGCATACATATATCATGTAAACATGTAACCATAAGCAAACACATGTACATACATGTAAAGAGATTCAATGTATAAACATAACACATGTTATAAGCAAAGAGGCAAATGTATGTATATATCATATAAGAAAATGTATGTACATATCATATAAGCAAATGTAAACTAGAGATCATCAAATGTCGAATACTAAAGATCAACAAATCAGCAAATGTATGTATATCATATAAGCAAATGTAAGTTAGAGATCATCAAATCTTGAATACTAAATATCATCATATAAGCAAATACATGTAGTAAAGATCATAAATCTAGTGTGCAGGGCCTAATATGAATGTTGACTCCTAGTCGAATGACCATCTAAATGAGAACAATCCTACTCTAATGGATGTGTTGAGCCCTGCAGATAAAATTGTGTACAAGATGTGTTAAATACATATAATTTATATTAAATAAATTTTATGAAAGTTATTTTTAAATGAACTTGTATTTTTAAATATCTATCTAGATCTATGCATACATATTGCATGTACATATACATGTGTATATATAGAAATTTAAAACTTAGATATCCACTGGCAGTAGATTCATCCACAGAGTCATGTCGATCATGTACATGATCTGGACCAAGGATAGGGGTGACATGAGGTATGTCCACCTGTAACAATATATATACATATATACCAACTTACATGAATATCTAATTAAAACAAAAATTTTAAAATAATTAAAAAATAATTGAAACATGCACATGCACATCATCTAATATCGAATGACCTAAGTCCTCTGAAATGGTCACCTCCACCATATCCACCAAACGGTGAAGCGACGAATCAACATCTGCATCCATCTGATCTATCCCATGTCGTGCCATAAATGATGAATGTAGAGGACTATGAAGGTGAGATGGCATCAGTGATGATGAACCATAACCAATCAACATATCAGTAAAACCCATAGTCCTTGCAATTGTTGAATGAACTATAGGTGGATCCTAATGCACACTAGTGCTCGGCTGAGAGTGATGGGATCCTAGAGCTGAACGAAATCCATGTGCCAAATGATCTCTAACATGCTCTACACTAATCCCATAGTCTGGCAATGTGGGCATATGCCTCCAACAGGTCCTTAGCCAAACAATGTAGAGTCTTGCATGCCATATCTCTTATAAGTGCATCAAGTTGTGTGGGAGTAGGGATATCGGCCACTGTAAAAGGATCCATGGTGGTCCATTGTATTGAAAATGGCGTGGATCGGGAATGTCTAGACATCAAATACTAACCTACATGATCATCAGATATCCTAGTGGTGGCAGCCGCAATGTCACCTACAATGTCAATTGCTTCCTTTTGGAAAGCAACAAAAACCCCATCTGCTATGGGGGCTAGAGTTGGGGTGAGAGCAAGAGACCTCTCACCAACCAATGCCCTAAACACTGGGGCTGGTCTATCTGCTCGATGATAGGTGGGCCTATCGGCAATCCTGCCACACCCCTGACCAACATATGGTGGAATGTCCAGGTAGTTGGCTTTGAGGCCCAAATGGACCTCAGCATATAACTATTGAACAAAATAAAAATGGAATTTGGTCATTGTTTTGGTATTGACTATGTGTTACGAGAAATCATGGGTAGATTAATTCAACCATAGCACGATCGACACATTTAGTGACTTGGTATCCCTTAACCTTACATACATTTTGATAAAAAGGAAAACAAGTGTTTTTTTATCATTTCTTTGGTCACACTATCCTATATTTGTTTAAGGGGAACATCACCATGTACTTCTTCCCACATGCAAGAAAGAATAACAGCTACTCTATATGGGGAAAATGCACTAGTCCTCTCAAGTTCATCTCTTAGTTTTCCTAAACTATGTAATATTGGCATGCATGGTTTAGAATATATCCCTGGGTTTGCACTCTTTGCTAATGAGTCTCTCAATTTTTTAATCTCATTAGTGGTATTTGCAAACAAAGAATCTGGAGGTGGAACATGATCTGCATTTTCCATGTTATATATATGTATGTACACCTAAAAGAGCAATGAGACCTTGGTAAATAATATATCTAGATAAAGGGAATACAGATCTAAAACAGTTGTAATAATTCATCTACTCATCAATAATATTTTAATACCATTAACAAAAAAAATTCAACATCTATCATAGTTTTTAATAATTTCAAAACATTCAAATTACTAGATTGCACACAAAACATAATCTAAAACAATTCTAAAATTTAAATTTAAAACATAATGTAAAATAGTTCTAAAATTTAAATTACTAGATTGCACACAAAGAATCATTACTTAACATTGGCAGTCATGTAAAATCAATCTAGTCATTATTGAAGGCACAAATAAGAGAAGAAAATGAGATAGATGATAAGCTTGTAAATATATTTTCTAATGAGTCTATTGATTATATTATTTTACAAGAAGTAAAATTGGTAACATGTAACCATAATTGAACACTTTAATTTATTTAGAAGGATGCTTTTATTTGGAAGCTAGTCATTAGAATAATAGACATGATCTATGAAATTTGATTGATAAGTATATGATAGATTATGCGATTGACTCTAACGTTTACCCATGTTATAAATTATTTTAAGTTATTTATAAAATTAAGCTGGCTATTGTTTGACATTATTTGTCTTTATGCATTAGTTGATTACCAATGAAGATGTCCCTTATAAGGTTCAATGTAATGATGGAAAATAAAGATGAAAAGTATTGAGGACCTATATTTTATTTTAATGGCATAATAAGATAGTTCCCTCTACTAGCAAATGAAAAATCGTATGTGCTTCATTGTGTACAAATTATTGAAATTGACACCCTATTATTTGATAGAAATTAGGATTTATGGATTGATCTAAATGGAGCTATATCAACTAATTTTAGATCTATTATAAGTGGCATAAAACCTCAATGTCTCATTTGTATTAAAATATGGGTATGATGTGGCTATTTTAAGGCCTAAATTTTCATGTGTTAATAGCATAAACATATAACATTAATTTCAAAATTTTATATGCTCTCAAGTATAGGTTACAAGTGCATTCTTTACATTTTTTTCTCTTTCTTTTATACTATTTTGTATGGGTTTCTTATATGCATTGCCTCAAACATATAATTTTAATTTCAATTTAGCTTTCTTGCAAGATTTAAACTTAAGATTGTACTTAAAAAATATCATGTTATCCTTGCTAAAAGTAATTGAAGCTTTTAGAACATTAAATTTTCTTTGCTAAATTAAAAAATGCAAGTGCCTTGACCTAGTTCAAATTCATAGGTGAGGATTTGCCCAAATTTTGAGTTCCAACTTGTCTTTACCCATCAATTTCTATGCCAAAACTTTCAAATTATTCCCTAGGACATGTGTAAAAGGACATCACCCTAGGTCATCTATATCCTCAATATATCTATAAATTTGATCTATTTTTAAGAAAACCCAACTTTGTCTTTATTTTACAAATAATTCGTCAATTATCACTGCACAATCTCTTGCATTAGTCACATCAACTACACCAAACCTTGTATCAAAAAAATCTTAAAGTTATCCTAACTTTCTTACACTAGGTCTCTTTAACATGGACAATGCATCACATTCCATTACACAAAATCTTAAATTTCAAACACTAAGCATAATTACATATGTATAATCCCAATCACACTTACTACTTGTTTTCTTCTAAATGTTATCAAAATCAAGGAATTGATCAATGAGGCTTGACTATGCACAAGAAGGGATCAAGTCAAATTTCCTTATAACATTGCAAGTTTCAATGATTTTCTTCAATGTTACCAAGTTTCCTATTGTATGTACAAACATTATAAAAAAATTATTACAAGAATAAAATATTTGAATTTTGCAAGTTCAAGGATACATCAAAATTTTAGAATTCTACAATGTAATAAACATCAATGGTTACTAATATCTTAATTTCATTATATTTTATCAAACATGGTGATGAAAACAACTCTATGCAGCAAATGGGTTTGTTGAAAAGGCTTTAGAAACTTTCAAGCAAATGCAATTGGTAGCTGTAAAGTCAAATTCCACAACCTTCCCTCTGCTTGTGCAAAAATGGGAGCTTTGGATAGTGTATGGACATCAATCAAATCATCAAGGGGGAATTTCGCTAGATTTTGCAGTTGCAATTGCAAGTGCCTTGGTAGACATGTATGAAAAAAGTGGAAGGCACATGAACTGTTTGATATAATGCCTCAAATAAATCTATTAACAGGTAAGGCTTTAGAAACATTCAAGCAAATGCAATTGGCAAGTGCCCTGGTAGAAATGTATGCAAAATGTGGAAGCATAGACAAGGCATGTTAATTGTTTAACAAATTTTAAAAATGGATTTGTAAAATCTTTCAAGCAAATGGAATTACCAATTAAGCCAAATTCAACACTCCCTTCCTATGCTAAAATTGGAGCTTTGAAACTGGGTATGAACATTCATCAAAGCATAATAGAAATTAAATTTGTTGAAAAGGCTTTAGAAACTTTCAATCAAATGCAATTTCAATTTCAACAAACTTAATTTCAAATCTACTGTAAATTTTAAACATTTCACATTTTACATTTAGGGATTAAATTTTTTTCAAACAAATGCAGTTTGAAACTCAATTTCAAGTTTACCAACCTATTGCTCGCTATGGAGGTCAAGGTTGAAGGTTGATGAACTGTGGCTTTCAATATCATGCACATTTTTCACCTAGGTTGCTATCCTTGTTCATTGTTCACATTCGTCGTTCGCCGCAACAGAAAAAGAATGTGACCAGTGTGCGATAGTGACAAGTTTTTTTTTAAATGCCCTAATTCAACGGGTTCGGTCGAACCCCCATTCGATCGAACCCAACAAAATATTAATTTTTTTTTATGTCTGTTGAGGGGTTCGATCGAACCCCCTAGCTTCGACCGAACCTCTAAGAGGGTTCGTTTGAACCTCTTAGTTCGAATGAACCCCTTGATATAGTGAAAACAAAAAAAATGAAAATTCCTTCCTCCTTATAATTGTAAACCACTATTGTGGCTTAACCCTATGCTAAATTAAATATATTTAATGATCTAACTTATCATAAAACACAAGATGAATTTGAATAGTATGAAACCTAAAGTAATTATAAAAATGAATTAAATAATCACCTTAGTGCACAAGACATATGCATGATTGATTTGTCAAGAACGACTTGCAATGTGAAAGCATATAGGATATGACCCAATAGCTCTAACAACACTACTTAACAACACTACTTTATTATTCATACTATTCAAATGGGTTAGACATAATACTGTCACAAATGCACAACATTGATAGATTCTTTGAGGGGTGTGCCATCTAGTTCAGTTAACATGTATGCACCAGACCCAAAAAAAATTTCAACGATGTAAGGTCCTAACCAATTAGAACTGAATTTGTCACATTCATTTGGGTGGGCATTAACATTGTACTGATTAGCAGATAAAACTAAGTCACCCTTGTGGAATGAACGAGGGATAACATTAAGGTTGTAATGATTATGTTTCCCTTTGTAATAAGCTTGAAGATGGTCAAGAGCGTTAATGCACTATTCATCAAGTATCTCAAGTTGATGTAATCATTTTTTTTTTAAATGTGTATCATCAACAAGTCCTTGAAGAGCAATTCTCAGTGTAGGAATTTCTAACTCTAAGGGAATTGTTGATGTGTCAAATTGACCCACAACATGTAGATAAGATAAAAGTAAAAATATCTCACCTCTCCTGAAAGAGACAATCAGTAATCAAACTAATCACCTCCCAAGGTCTTTGATGTTGGTTCACAATGTTGTTGTTTCACAAAGTGGTTAATATGGTCGTAATGTTCAAGGGGCCTGAGCTAGTTTTGAGATTCTGGATTGTTACAAGATCAAACATCTATCTAAACCTACTTTAACCGGTGGTTTTAAAGAAATAGAAAAAGCTAGATCAAGGTTCTCAAACTGAAAAGAATGTTGATTCATTCAAATAAGGAAACTTGTTACCTTCCAAGGAATTCCAAAACTAGATTTGCAGAATAAAATTAACTTGTAATTGATACAAATTTTCATTCATTCACAGTGCAAACTTTTAACAGTAGATTGCAAATCATTATTCAAACAAAACATAAGATAAAATTTCATTCCTTGAAAGCTTTTCAAATCAAAATGATTAACACAAAATGAATACCATTCTAGAGCATAATATAAAGAAGATTTAAATCTGGTTGCTCCTACTGTTAATGAAACAAATAAGCAGCATTTACAAATCTAGCAAGATCACTAGTGTATAGAAAACCATGTTTGTAAACTATCTCCATCTATGCTAAGAAAATCAAGAAGATACATCACCTCCCCTTTCCTGGCGAACTGTAAAAACATCTAACTCTACTACAAAACCCTAGCTTGCTTTTCTTTATCCTATCCTCCACTACCTTCTAAATCTTCTTCAGCCTTCTTAACCCTAACTTGTCTAACAATAACAACGACTCCCTTACAAAAAGGTGAAATTCCATATTTATAAAACGCATCAAAAATGTGTCAACCCAGTTTAGGGTATACAAAATGAGTCGGTTACAGAACACATCGGCCCTAGAAGGAGTTTGAAACAAAGTCAACATGCATTAAATGCAAGGGCACCAACCAGAGGCAAGAAACAGACCAAAACACATGAAGAAGAAGAACGAATGAACGATGAACAAGCACGACTTAGGACGAGTTTTTGCAATAACTGCTTCCTCCACGTCGCCCATACCTTGCTCCATTATGGCCTTCATCATTAAGAATGTCATCTGCAAGCTGTCCTCAAGTGACATAGGTGAAACCCTAGTTCACCATTCAATGGCATTAATGTTATTCTTCAGATCTGCCCCATCCTATTGTCCCAGTCTCTTAGCCTTTTCAATCGCTGCCTTGCTAGACTCAACCTACATTCATCAAACACCAATGTGAGAATCCAATTGTTGAAAACATTTCATCAAAGTGTTAGCTTAAAATCATGATAAACATTAAATTATTCATTAAGCATCAACACTAGATCATCAAAATGAACATAAGTAGCACACAACAGTGAAATTTACCAAATTAAAGAATGGAAACACAAGAATTTATCACTGGAATCATCAATTTTACCAAATTTCTTCGCTTCATAGCGCCTCCCAGAAAATCCAAAAAATTCCGGCCAAACCAGATTTCCACAGATAACTCAGAACATTGCACTTCGGGAAAACTAAAGAAAACTGGGAAAATCTAGCCAGAACGGAGAATTTGGAAAAATTTGTTCGGACCGGAATTCCATGGAAAGCGCAAAAATCCAAACATCAATACACCTCCAGGAAGATGAAGAGATCCAGGAAAATCTGGCCAGGATGGAAAATCTCGAGGTTGGCAGAAAACCCGAAAACTAGCCACGACTTGGCCCAAATTGACCAAAGGTCATAAATTTGAGGACCTTGGGCACAAAAATTGCTCAACATGAGCCTCCTATAAATCTTCTTTGAATCCTAGGCTCAATTGAAAGCAAAACAAGACGAGATGGTGACGCCCTAGGCATGAAACCCTAGATTTTAACCATAAACGCATAGGGCAAGCCATGAAATGCCCAAACACACAGGAATTCAAACTCCAAGCAAGACCATAACGTTTTAAAGCACAACAAGATGAACATCTCAACTTAGGAGGACACAAATCATAAAGCAAAATGGCATAAAGCCCCAAAAAATGACCAAACTCGAAAATCCAATGGCCAAGCGGAAAATCCGAAAAAATCCGACCCAGGCAGAATTCCGCGAAGGCCAGAAATTCCTAAATCGCAGTGCAAAACAGGTCGGGTTAGACTCTGAACACAATTCGGGAAAATCCAAATGGGGCGGAAAATCTCGAACTGGCTTGAAAACCCGAATGACAGCAAGAAACTAGATTTCAAAAGAATTTCAGAAAAATCCGAATGGACAGGAAAATCCCGAACTAGGGTGAAAACCCGAACTTAGCCCAAAACATAAGATTTTCAATATTCAACTTGAGAAAAACACTTGGGAAAGCAAGAGAAACATATTAAGCACATGCCAAGGCAAAGCAAAACCTCAAAAATCGAAGGGGGCAAAACACAAAGAGCGAAAGCAAAAGAGGGTCCCATTTTAATCAAATTTAAAATGGGGTGGTTATGCGAGGCATAACAATTGGCGACTCTACTGGAAAAATGGTTTAACCATTTTCAAAAAACTGAGGGATTTAGTTACCCAAAACTCATGGTTTATGGACATTGCAATTCCAATTAGGTCATCCTCAACAAACAAGGTTGAGCTAGAATCTCAAATGTAAATCAACACTCGCTACCCCTGAATCTATGTGTGTGCTTGATGGTGCATCACCCTTTTACAAAGTTTTCCTCATCTTTTGAACAATGATGTGCAAGATTTAAACTACATGAGTTGATTCCCTTTGACTGTTGTGCAATGATATCCTGGGCATTGCTCTGCTGCCAGTCAAGTGTCCATAGCTCTGATGGAGATACCTCTAGTTTTCTCACAGCATTGCTCTATTGCCAGTCAGGCGTCCATAGCCCCAGTAGAGATATTAGAATCACCCATTCAGTATTGAGTTTTATTTTCTCAGATAGTTCTTTTTTCCTTTTTTTTTGTCAGTTCCTTCATTCAATTCCTTCTCAATATGTCAGATGTCCAACATCTGTACTGGGTTGAAAACTATCATGGACCTCATAACAACATCTGGGGAGTTAGATTTTTCACTCAAATCTTGCAACACCAACATCCTAAGACAAATATACCATTACAAAAGGAGATGTTTTTTGATGATTTGTGAAATATTCAATTGTAGTTAGTGAAGATTGCTTACTTTACACCTTGTTCTCAATGACTTTCCACAACTCTCATTGACAATGGACATAAAACAATGAATTTAGAACAACATCATCCAATCAGAAAACCTAAAAAATATCTAAACCAATTTCTTTCCTAGTAACCAAAGTATACTTCAGATAACAACCCCCTTACTTAATTTGAATCAAATGAAGGCCCCCACAAAAAGAAACAAAAGAACAAAAAGCAAGAAAAACACAGGGAAAAGACAAAACCAATGGAACAACAAACTATTTATATATACACAACCCAACAAAAATACCAGACCTTTTACGATCCAAAATAATGTTTGAGAAACTGTCCATTAACAAGCAATGGAACAGGTTCTCCTGTTAAACTACTCAGCCAGAAAGCATTCTCTCCTAGGATTTCAACAATTTGATAGGGACCCAACCAGAGCTTATCAAACTTCTAGTGGTCACCCTTCTTTTCATTGGCTTTATCCCAAAGTCACACAAGGTTTGATATCTTGAAGGCCTTGATTTTGGCTCTTTTGTCAAACCAACATTTGACAATAGCCTGGTGCCTAAAGAATTGTTGCAAAGAAACATCTCTTTGCTCTTCTAATTTTAGCAGGCCAGCTAACCTTATTTCAATCCTATCATCACTAGAGTAAAATTCTTTCATAAATTTCAGGATAGGTATTTGCAAGTGAATAGGGAACACAGGGTCTTGGCCATACACTAGCTTAAACGGTGAAGTCTTCAACGCAGCCTTGATCCTAGTCCTATCTGCCCATAACACAAATCTTAACTGGGTATGCCAGTCTCTAGGATTGTTCTCTAACAATTTTTTAATTACTCCTAGGAGGTTCTTATTGGTAGATTCTGCAACTCCATTTCCTTGCGGATAATAATTTGAAGAATACTTTAAAACAATTCTATGATCATAAGCCCATGAAATGAACTTGGTAGAAGAAAAGGTAGAGCCATTGTCACATACCAGTGCAAAGGGTACTCCAAACCTGGTTGTGATGCATTCAGTGAGGAACTTGATTACTACCTTTGTTGTGTTATTCTTGCAAGGTACATCTTTTGTCCATCTCGTGCAGTAATCTGTGGTAGTAAAAATGAATTTATGTCTTGCAGAAGAATTTGGGTTAATTACCCCAATAAAATCAAGTGCCCATTGGGAAAATGGCCTTGCCTCATAAACAGGCTGCAATGGCATGGATGGATGGCATTCTTTTGATGAAAAAGTTTGACATATATGACATGTCCTTACATGTTGGTGGGAATCCTTAAACACACATGGCCAATAATAACCAGATCTGAGGATCTGATGTGCTAAAGAATCCGCAAAACCATGACTCATGCCATGTTTCCAATGAAATTCAGCAATTGCGTGCTTAGCTTCTTGTTGATCAAGACATCGTAGATAAACCCCTTCAAAACTCTTTTTCTATAACAATCCTCCTTTGAGCATATAATGGGAGCTTTTCATTCTTAGTGCTCTCCTTTGAGTTGTATTCATTCCCTTTGGGCACCAATTATCAAGCATAAAATAAACAATATCGGCATACCAAGAGTCATTAGAAAAGGACTGTGTTGTGTACTGCTAACAAATAATATTCTTACCAGCATCCACCATTGCTTTAGATAGGCCTTGACCTCGGACAAGTTTCATAGGGTGAATCTCTAGACCGAACTCCTGCAAAATAGCCATCCATTTCCTTCTTCATTCTCCCAACTTGCTTTGCATAAGTAGAGACTTCACAGTAGCATCAAGAACCACAACAATGATCTGACTCCGAAGGATATAATGCCTAAATTTCTTGAAAGCTCTAACCAACACAAAAGCTTGTTTCTCAAGAGGTGGGTACTTGACTTTGTCATTCTTAAATGGAGAGCTCATGAAGGCAATTGGCCTTTCATCCCCCTCCTCTCTTCGTTGTGTCAGGACAATTGCACATGAGTGTTCAGAAGCAAAGGAATAAATATGAAATGGCTTCAAGTAGTCAGGACTAGTGAGGACTGGCGCCTCTGAAATAGATTGCTTAACCTGAGAAAAGTAGCCTTTGCCTCATTACTCCATTCTATTCTTGCATCTTTCTTCATGATTTCGTTCAAATGTTTAATAATTTCTGCAAAACCTGTGATAAATTTTCTCACAAAGTTGATCTTTTTGAAGAAAGATTTCATCTCCTTCTTACTTCCTGGCATGGTTAACTTTAGAATAGACTCAATTCAATCTAGATCTATCGATATCCCTCTTTCTAAGATTATGTGTCCCAAAATTTTCCCTTCAGAAACCCCGAACACACACTTTTTAGGATTCAGAGAAACACCATATTGGATACATCTTTCAAGAACTTTAGCCAAGTCTACAGCATGGTTTAGTCTATCTTTCAAGAATACTATCAAGTCATCCATATAAATGATGATGCACTTATAAATCAAATCTTTGAACGCTACATCCATTGCACGCTAAAAGGTTTCTCCAACGTTTATCAAACCAAATGGCATCCTCCTGTAAGCAAATTTTCCCCACTTAGTAGTGAAGGTTGTCTTCATTCTGTCTTCATAATTAACAATCACTTGATTGTACCTAGAATAACCATCTAGGAATGACATCATCTGAGACCCATTGATAGTTTGTAAGACTTCGTCCAAAGAAGGAAGTGGGTAGTTGTCCTTTTATGAAGCTCTATTCAGATTCCTGAAATCTACACATAGCTTGATCTCCCCATTCTTTTTACAGACTAGAACCAAGTTAGCCACCCATGTTGAATGTCGTACAGGGAAGATTATCCTTGTAGAAAGCAATTTCTAAACTTCCTTAAAGATTAGTGGTTCAATCAAGCCATTGACAGGACATTGTTTCTGCTGAAATGGTCTAGCTTCAGGCTTCAAAGGAATAGTATGAGTTATCACAAAAGTATCAAATGTTTTTAGATCTTCATACCCCCAAGCTATTGCAACAATATCTTTCTTTAGTGCCTTCAATATATCTTCTCTAATTGCTTCAGGGCATGCTTTCCCTATGTAAACATTCCTTTCAAGGCCAAAGTCAGCTAAGTTAATAGTTTCATATTCACCTCCATTATCTTCGGTTGATACCTTTTCCCGAGCCCTTGGATCTGAATCAAAAATGATTTCTATGGCAACCATTCCCTTGGGAATGTTATTAATTTTTAAGTTGAGGACACCCTTTGTATCATAGTCTTTAGGATTCCAGTCTCCTTGATCCCTGTCAGACTCATCGATGATCTGTCCTTCGAAAACATCTGAACTTGCTAGGAAAGCAAGGATATGTCGATCATTATCAGGGACAGTCGGGGTAGATATCAATTCTACTGAGAACCTCTTGAGCTTGGAGTCTTGCATGGGCTCTAGGGTACTTGTGGAAACAACTAATGAATCGGCTATTTGATTCTCCTCTCTAAGGATTAAACTAATCCCAAAAGCATCAAAGTCTTCAATCAAGCTCCACACTCGATTTCTATAAGCTTCCAACCTTTTATTGTGACATGTGTACTAGCTTCATACTTGCTTGATAATCACTTATGAATCTCCCTTAACCATCAAGGCAGTAACTTTCTTCTAATGTGCGAACATCAGTCCCCGAGCTAATGCTTCATATTCTGCTACATTGTTAGTGCATCCAAACTGTAACCTGTAAGAAGCAAAAAATGTTTTCCCCTTTGGGCTGGTTAACTCAATTCCAGCACCACACCCTGTTTTAGATTTGGATCCATCAAACGTGAGGTTCCATAGCTGATTATGAGCTGGGGTTGATCTCTTTGAGCTTGTTGTGGGTACTTGGATAGGACAAACCATAGGTGGGGCCACCTGATCTTTTGCATCAACTATTGGGAATGGGCGTTCAATAGGCTCATTAGGTGCAATATCCAATTCCCGTTCAAGTATATCATGTAATCCTAGGATATCTTTCTGACAGTTATCTGTATCTTTGACTAACCCCTTGGGTTTTGGTATACTTGTGAGTGTGGGGATATCAAACAAACCTTGGGGTTGTTAAACATAACTATGTTGGTCTGGTATTATGACTAGGGTAAGTTCAGTTCGAGGAGGGACTTCCTCTGAAGGTATATTATCCCTGGTTAACATTATTACATTTTTGGCTTCAAATGAGAAGTGATCTGAAACGATCTCTAGATGACTTGGGCTAGTTTCTCCAGTTTGGAAAACATGATTTAGAACACTAATGCAGGGTTGGTAGGTCAATTTTGAATGATTCTGGTAATGCACCCTACACCAATTTAGGAGTAGAAGACTCCATAAATCGATATCTTCCCCTAAGACCAGCTGATCCTATTGCAGCTTCCTGATCAATACCTATTGATTTACACTAATCATGGGATCAGGGAATTCTTGTATTGACAAATCATTAGAATCAAGAACCGAAAGAGTTAGAATTTCCCCTCTTTTATAAACCTCTATTTTAGGTTCAAAATAAGCTACCTCGTTGGGACAGTCATACTCAGTGATGATATGTTTGAGGCGAGGTTCACTCTCAATCCTAATCTGGGTAGGAATTCCCTCCATGGTAGCCACATATGTGAGAAGTCGAGGGAAAGATATCCCCCTATACTCTTCATTAGATCTCTACTCAAAAGCATACCATAAGTCTCAAGAATGTCTGCTACTTGAATATCCATATTGGTTTGAATCCTAGTGTTAGACCCTATTTGCACATGTATATTTCTCAATTCTCCAACTACATTAACCTCTATTTTATCAAGTTGGATGACCTTCTTGTTTGTTTGGACAGGATTCAATCCCAATTTCTTGCATACATAAAATGGCATAACATTTCCAGAAGCCCCTGAATCTAGTAGAAAATTGTGCAGATTCTTCCCACAGATTCTCAAACTTAAAAGAAATGGCGAAGTCCCTACCTTGTTTCTGAACAAAGTTGCATTCATGTCTGCAACGATTGCCACCTTGGTTTTTCCTTTTGATTTATCAGCTTCTTCCAAAGCTTTCAACACTATATCTCATTGGGAAGGGCACCATTTTAGGATGTCAAAGTATGATAAAGAGGTTTTCTATTTCTACATCTCAGAAACAATATTAAATTATGTGTTATAACTTGCATTATTTTTGAAAACACTAGATGAATTACCTTTGCTAGGGAAGTCAGGTGGACCCTTCAATGGAGGAGGGTTGTTATCAGCATTTTGATTCAGAGGCACCATCTGGTTAGGTGGTGCTAATGTAGTGAACGGACCCTTATTCTGGTTTCTTAGGAAGTTTCCTCCCTTTTTTCTAGAAAGCTTGGGCATCATACGCATCTTCCTCTGGTTCATTCTCATTTTGCATTGGGAATGAAGGTTCTTCTTCAAAGAGGTCATAAGCCATTGTTGTATCTACTGAGCCACCTCCTTTATTTGAACTCCCTTGGAATGTTTGGGCATCTGCCTGTGCCATCTTTACAACCTTCTCCATTTTAGGATAGTTCACCTCGGAATGAGTTGCAGTATCATGCAGCCTGCACTAGTTAGTCATAAAATTGAGGTCAGCTACATTTGCAGTATGTGGCCTATCATCATTAGCTTGATAATTATGAGAAACCCCACCATTATTTGGCCCGGTGTTCCATTGTCTATTGTTATTAGGCCTCTGGTTATATCCTCTATTTTGATTTTGATAGCCTTGGTTGGGGAAGTTTTGGCCTTGATAATTCCTCTGGCTGTGATTATTGTTGTGCTAATAATTACCTTGATTATTGTTATTTTGATTAGGGTAATTACCTTGATTAGCATAATTACCTTGGTTCTAAGAGGGGTTCAGTTTAAGCTGAGCCATGTCATTTGTGACTTGAGATAGAGTTTTCTTTAGGGTATCCACCTCATTTGTGAGTTGGACACTCCTTTCACTTTCAGCACTCTAATTAGCAACAAGTGGTTGACTAACAGGATTTGGTATTCTAGCTTGATTATGATGACCATGTGGACTGTGATGAGCTTGTGATTGTTGAGAGAAGTCAGGAGCTCCATTGGCAAATAATGGAACAAGAGATTCAGTCTGTAAGTCAGACATAGGTCCATAATGGGAAGGAGACATCCCTGGGATAGTATTGAACAAAGGGGTTGGATTAGGCATATGATACCCCATAGGAGGAAAACCTCCTCCCAAGTTCCCTTGTTGAGAGCTAGTTTGTTGTTGAAGCTTGATGGCTAGATGATAAACTTTATACAGAGAATCAATATCTGCCAGCTGATAAGTCCTTTGTAGGAACAAGCCAAGCAAAGGGTCTATAACTATAAAATATTCTTGAATGGCACTATTCTCAACAACTAGATAGTAGTCCTGTAATCTCCTATACATTCGTTGAAATCTTGTATTAAACAAGGGCAATGATTCACATGGCTCCTTCCTAATGGTAGCAAATTGATGCAATAAAATGGCTGGATACACATAAACTCTGAATTGATTGATGAAAGCATTCTCGAGATCTGTCCAGCTCAGAATAGAACCTTGTGGAAGATTTAGGTACTAGTTGTATGCCATATCCCCTAAGGAATAAGGAAACAACTTACAAACCACATCATGGTGAGCTATCTGGGCTCTAGTACAAGCGTCCTTAAAAGCTTGTATGTGCTCCTCAGCACTCCTTGATTCACCATAAATGTATTTGGGATAGAATCTCTCAAGATTCTTAGGCATATCATGAAAGCCTCCAGGAATATTCCCCAATGGAGAGGGATTATTCATAAAAAAATCCATTGGTGGCGGTGGTAGAGGTTGAGCCAGTTGTTGGATGAGCTGAACAAGCTGTAATGGAAATTGAGGTGGATTTGGTGGTGGATTCATGGGTATCAATTGGGGTATTGGTGGAAACCCTAGTGGAGTAAGTGGAGCTGACAAGGGTGGTATAATGGTTGCCCCAGTCCTGTGAATCTTGTGTCTTGTTGGGGTCTTGAGTTCTATCAAAGGTTTTGGGTTTTCAGTTGATCTAAGAACTCTATGGGACCTCTCTGGTGAGAAAAAACCCAATATTATCTAGTTTCCTCTTCTGTCCTCCTTCTAGTGCCAAATCTGTTGATGTGTCAAATTGACCCACAACATGCAGATAAGATAAAAGTAAAAAAATCTCACCTCTCCTAAAAGAGACAATCAATAATCAAACTAATCACCTCCCAAAGTCTTTGATGTTCGTTCACAATGTTGTCATTTCACAAAGTGGTCAATATGGTTGTAATGTTCAAGGGGCCTACTGGTTTTGAGGTTCTAGATTGTTACAAGATCAAACATCTATTTAAACCTACTTTAACCGGTGATTTTAAATAAATAGAAAAAGATAGATCAAGGTTCTCAAACTAAAAAGAATGTTGATTCCTTCAAATAATCAAACTTGTTACCTTCCAAGGAATTCCAAAACTAGAATTGCAAAATAAAATTAACTTGTAATTGATACAAAGTTTCATTCATTCACAGTGAAAACTTTTAATAGTAGATTGCAAATCATTATTCAAACAAAACATAAGATAAAATTTCATTCCTTGATAGATTTTCAAATCAAAATGATTAACACAAAATGAATACCATTCTAGAGCATAATATAAAGAAGATTTAAATCTGGTTGCTCCTACTGTTAATGAAACAAATAAGCAGTATTTACAAATCTAGCAAGATCACTAGTGTATAGAAAACCATGTTTGTAAACTATCTCCATCTATGCTAAGAAAATCAAGAAGATACATCACATCCCCTTTCCTGGTGAACTGTAAAAACGTCTAACTCTACTACAAAACCCTAGCTTGCTTTTCTTTATCCTATCCTCCACTACCTTCTGAATCTTCTTCAGCCTTCTTAACCCTAACTTGTCTAACAATAACAATGACTCCCTTACAAAAAGGTGAAATGCCATATTTATAAAACACGTAAAAATTGTGTCGGCCTAGTTTAGGGTTTACAAAATGATTTGGTTATAGAACACGTCAACCCTAGAAGGAGTTTGAAACAAATTCAACATGCATTAAATGCCAGGGCACCGACCAGAGGTAAGAAACATACCAAAACGTGTGAAGAAGAAGAAGAACGAACGATGAAGAAGCATAAATTTTGATGCATTTTTGCAATAACTACTTCCTCCACGTCGCCCATACCTTGCTCCATTATGGCCTTCATCATTAAGAACGTCCTCTACAAGTTATCCTCAAGTGACATAGGCGAAACCCTAGTTCGCCATTCAATGGCATCAATGTTAGTCTTCAGATCTGCCCCATCATATTGTACCAGTCTCTTAGCCATTTCAGTTGCTGCCTTGCTAGACTCAGCCTACATTCATCAAACACCAATGTGAGAATCCAATTTTTGACAACATTTAATCAAAGTTTTAGCTTAAAATCATAATAACCATTAAATTAGTCATTAAGCATCAACACTAGATCATCAAAATGAACATAGGCAGCACACAACAGTGAAATTTACCAGATTAAAGCATGGAAACGCAAGAACTAATCACTGGAATCATCAATTTTACCAAATTTCTTTGCTTCACAGTGCCTCCCAAAAAATCCAAAAAAGTCCAGCCGAACCGGATTTCCGCGGATGACTCAGAACATTGCACTTCGGGAAAACTGAAGAAAACCGAGAAAATCCAGCCAAAACGGAGAATTCAAAAAAATCCGGCTGGACCGGGATTCTACGGAGAGCGCAAAACTCCAAAAACCAGTACAACTCTAGGAAGATGAAGAGATTTAGGAAAATCCGGCCAGGATGGAAAATCCCGAGGTAGGCAGAAAACCTGAAAACTGGCCATGACTTCGCCCAAATTGACTAAAGTTCATAAATTTGAGGACCTTGGGCACAAAAATTGCTCAACATGAGCCTCCTATAGATCTTCTTTGAATCGTAGGCTCAATCGAAAGAAAAACAAGACGAGATGGCAATGCCCTCGGCATGAAACCCTAGATTTTAACCATGAACGCATAGGGAAAGCAATGAAATTCCCAAACACACAAGAATTCAAACTCCAAGCAAGACCATAACGTTTTAAAGCACAACAAGATGAACATCTCAACTCAGGAGGATGCAAATGATAAAGCAAAATGGCATAAAGCCCCAAAAATTGACCAAACTCGGAAACCTGACGTCTAGGCAGAAAGTTCAAAAAAATCTGACCCAGGTGGAATTCCGCGAAGGCTAGAAATTCTCGAATCACAAAGGAAAATAGCCCGGGCTGAACTCTGAACACAATTCGGGAAAATCTGGATGGGGTGGAAAATCCCAAACTAGTTCGAAAACCCGAATGACAGCAAGAAACCGGATTTCAAAAGAAGTTCTGGAAAATCCGAATGGACGGGAAAATCCCAAACTAGGGTGAAAACCCGAACTTAGCCCAAAACATAAGATTTTCAATATTCAACTTGGGAAAAACACTTGGGCAAGCAAGATAAACATATTAAGCACATGCCAAGGCAAAGAAAAACCTCAAAAATTTAAGGGAGCAAAACACAAAGAGCGAAAGCAAAAGAGGGTCCCATTTTAATCAAATTTAAAATGGGGTGGTTATGCGAGGTATAACAGGAATTATTGCTTCATTACTATAGACCAAATTATAAGGTGTGTTCCCTATGGAAAATCGAACAATCGTACGATAATCCCAAAGTGCATAATGCAATTGTGTGTGCCAATCCCTATGATTTTTGTTAACAGATTTTTGTAAGATTTGTTCAAGAACTTTATTAGTTGATTCAACTTGACCAATAGATTAGCAGTAATAAGGTCAAAAAATGATGTTGGATATTAAAGGTCTCCAAAACCTTCTTCACTTCATTATTCTTAAATGGTGTACCATTGTCAGAAACTAATGCAGAAGGGAGTCCAAAGCGAGCAATAATGTGTTCTAGGATGAAATGGCATATTACCTTAGCTGTTGTAGATTGAAGAGGAATGGCCTCTACCCATTTTGTGAAATAATCAGTTGCAGTGATGATAAAGGTATGTCTAGTGGAAGGAGGTGAAATTTTTCGTATAATGTTCAATCCCCAAACCAAAAAGGGCCATATCGGAAGTTGAGATTGAATTTCACTAGCAGGAGCATGATGCAAATTGATATGTTCTTGACATTTATGACATTTTCAAACATAATCAAAGCAATCACATTCCATGTTGTGCCAACAATACCCAATACAGATAAGTTTTTGAACCAATGTTTTACCTCCAAAATGTCCACCACAAGCACCTTCATGGGTTTGGTGAACTGCTAGAGGTATTTCAGATTTGTTCAAGCATCGAAGTAAGATACCATTGAATGACCCTCAATATAGCACATCGGCAAGGATGACATATTTAGATGCAAGCTTTCATAAATGAGCACGGAGGTTTTTGGTTGTTGGCTCAGGAAAGGTACCACTTTTCAAATAATTGAATATGGCATCATACCATTCACTCGAGTTTTCCTCATTTTTTATTAAAGCATCTTCCATTTTTTTGTCAATCAAATGTTTTGTGATAAGGTGAATAGTGAATGTGAAATTTTTTGAAGGATCTTGAGGGGATATAAGAGAGGCCACACTTTCCATTGTATTCACAAGTTGATTATTTTTTCATGGGATTTTATCAATGGTAAATGTCTGAAACTTTTCTAGCAAGTGCATGATAAGATCTTTACATTTGGATAATTTTTCATGCTTGACTTGATAAGTCCCATTTATTTGTTTAATTACTAATTGTGAGTCACCAAATATCTTAATATATTTGACACCCATGATTAAAGTAGCGCATAACCCAACAATTAGTGCCTCATATTTAGTTGTGTTATTTGTACATAGGAAATTTAATCGATATGAGAAGGGAATAGGCTTTCCTATAGGTGGGATAAATATAACCCCAGCACCAGAGCCTGTTCTACACTTAGATCCATCAAAATATATAATTCTCATGTTTTAGTTTCTATTGTCAACACACTATCATCAGGAAAAGAGTCATTGCTAGGTAACGCTAGAGGAGGAGTGTCAGTTAAGTGGTTGGTCAAGGCTTGGCCTTTTATTGCTTTTTTTGAAACAAACTTAAGGTCAAACTCGGTCGACAACATTACCCATTTAGCTAGACATCTTGATAAATCTGTTTTATTGAAAATATGTTTGAGAGGATCAAATTTTGTTATAATAATGTCGCAACTTACTAGTAGCGAATACAAGAGCCAAGCATTTTTTTTTATTAGAGTGTATCATGTTTCATAATCGATTAAAGTTCTACTAACATAATAAATAGGATGTTCCTTTCCATGGTTATCTTGTTGAGCCAACAACGCGGAGAGAGCATGGGATGATGTAGCTATGTAAAGGATGAATGATTTTTTTGGCATAGCGGGTTATAAAATGGGCGAAGTTGCAAGGTATTCCTTCAAACTCTCAAAGTCCTGTTTACAATCCTCATTCCAATCAAAATGCACATTCTTCTTGAGGAGATGTGTGGAAAGTAATGTTCGATCAGCTAAGGAGGCAACAAAATGACAAATGGTTCGAGTTCTTCCTTGTAACGTGCACAATTAAGAAATTTTTCTAGGAGGTGGCATGTTTATTATAGCATCAATTTTCTTTATGTCCACCTCAATTCCTCTATGAGATGTGATAAACACTAAAAGTTTTCCACTACCTACTCCAAAGACACACTTTTTCGGATTGAGTCTCACGTTATATTTATGCATTCATTCAAAGATCTGTCGAAGGACATTCACATTGTTTTGCATTGTTAAGGATTTGTAAAGGATGTCATCAACATAATCTTCCAAGATTTCATGTATGTAATCATGGAATATCAATGTCACTTCTCTTTGATAAGTTGCACATGCATTCTTTAATCCAAAAGACATCATAACCCAACAAAACATTCCCCAAATAGTTGGGAATGTTGTTTTGTATTAATCTTGTGGGTCAATGAAGATTTGATTATAACCAGAAAATTCATCCATGAATGAAAACAAAGCATGTCCAGTAGTTGAATCCATGATCATGTCAATATTAGGAAGGGGAAAATTGTCCTTTAAGAGGCTTTATTTAGGTCAGAAAAATCTGTAAATATCCTAATATGATTATTAGGTTTAGCAATTGTGACAATGTTTGAGATCTAAGGAGAATAATCAATAGGTCGAATGAAACCTATGTCGAGGAGTTTTTCAAGTTCTCCTTTAACATGCAAGGTTATCTTAGGGTTCATTTTGTGTATCTTTTGTCAAACAGGCTTAGCATTTTCAGCAAGAACAATGTTATGTTTGACTATCTTGGGGTCTATTCCTAGCATATCTGAATATTTCCAAGCAAATTTTTTAGGAAAATCATGAAGCAAAGTTGTAGTATCCTCTTGTTCTTCATCATCAAGGAACTTCCCAATCTTAATAATCTTTTCTTTATCATATATTTCCATTGGTATATGATTCAATCAAAGGAAGAAACAATCTCACTCTCTCAATCTTATTTGACAAAACTCAAAACATATCTTTCATCTCCTTGCAATTAGGACTCGCTTTTCCTTCATAAAACTCTTAACTCAAGCCTCCAAAACTGAGAACAAGACTCCCAATCACTTTTTGATTCTCTAAACACCATATTCAATATTCAAAATAATTTCCCAAACTCTTTTCCAACACAAACATCACAAGAATACATCTCAAGCATAAGGCTTTTCCAAAATGGATTGCCATACAACAACTAGGCCATTTAGGCCACATACACAAACAAATTCAATTACCCAAGCCCATTTCTCTTTACCAATGGAAAAAAAAAGTGTAAATATACCTAATACAACACAATTAAACCATTTCTCATTCTTTACTTATGACATTTCATTAGACATTTATGCTAAACCTTTATTTAAGACTCCCAAAGAAAACTATCATAAGACTGCCTTGACATTACAGTCAACAAATAAGGCACTCAAACTATTAAATTCACCAAAACATACTTTTAAATGGTTCAAAATACACCTAATCACATTTTAAAAACAATATCCTTCTTGAAGCACTCAAAAAACCTCAAGCAAAACTATTTAATTCTCACTGTACATTGTATTTTACAGATTTTTCCACAGTTTTCAAAGCTAGGGCATCTTTGTTTCATATGATATCCTTAATATTTCAGTCTAATAATTTATATTATGAAATAACATGTAAAAATATTCCTTCTCACCAAAAATTATGATTTTTCATCATTTGAAATTGAAGATACACAATTTTCTTTGTCTCTCGTTACCCTAAAATAGGGTTTTGGCCGCTTGGAGTAATTTCCCCATAACTTTTACAAAACTAAATCATTTTTCATGAGATAAAAATCAAATTAAATTATATTCTCAAGTATATTGTGTGCCATAGAGGAGGAAGGGTTTATGCACAAATCATGGTTGTACAATGGCCTAAAACACATAAAATTTTACAGAAAAATAACAGAAAATTTGAGAATTTCATTAAATTTCTTCTTCATACATCTACCTCCAACCTTCCTCAAAGTGTGTGAAGGTTAAAAATGACTTAAATAAACAAAAATAACATCTACAACCACCTTTTCAACTGCTTGACTCTTCACATTCCTCCCTTTTACAATTTATTGCATTTTTACAATATTGCTTGACAACTTTTGTCAATATTTTGCAACTTTTAATTTATATGCTTAATGACCCTAAAATGACCAACTATGACCTAAAAAAAGTTTATTATGGTCTTCTATACCTTATTGAAACATGAGATCAACATTTTTAACTTAAAAATTTGAAGTTTCCTCTTGGAGGCATACCCTTGCCTGGGTGCACCTACACCAGTATATCAATTGTATCTCCTAAGGGGAGTGCATTAGACTTAGGAAATTCAGGATCATATGGTTCCATGCTTGTGTTTGTCTCATTATTATTAACATATTTTTTCTTGGTACTTATCATAGCACAGGTAACTTTTCTCTTGGAAGAAAATGGCTTATCAGAAGCTCCTAACAGTTGTTTCAAGGCTTCATCACTTTCAACGTATTCCCAGGATGGTGGGGAGTCCATATTGAGGAATTCAGGATACTTTAGCGTAAGTGTTATTCTTGGTTTACATGTGATGGTGTTGATATTAAGGGATGGTCGTTAAGTTTCCTTTGTTGTCTTAGAAAAAGAGTACCCCAAACCAGTCTTTGTCTCTTGTGTATTAGGTTCTATAGGGACACAAATTCCTTGTTCATTCTTTCCACATCCTTTACCATTATATCCCAATTGTTTCACAAGCTCATAGCCCCATCCATAAATTCTTTCCATTTCATTCAGATTGGGTGGTTGTTGATAATCTATCTCATCAAAATTTGTTGTGTAAGTTGTATTTTCTACCAAAGTAGATGAGGTAGATGTTGGGGAGAATTTTTTTGAGTTTTGAGTTGTCATAACTGTTGATTGTTCTTGTTTTTCATCCTCTTTTCGTGTGATTACGTATTCATCCATAAATGAAGGTGTGAATTCTAATGTACCCCAATTTTCACCTAATAATTTAGAGATTGATTCTTCTTCTTGTTTATTGTTCTCAAGAGGTTCTATGTGAGATGTTGGAATTAAAGTGTTCAAAAAACTCATTGTTCCTTTTTCAAGTTGTAAGAAACTTTCGCGCTTGGGGTCTATTGTAACTTGATAAACTTTATTGTTATAAACATATTTCATTATTCAATGAAGGGTCAAAGGGATCACATGCATCTCATGAATCTAGGGCCTTCCCAAAAGAAGATTGTATGCAAGATCACAGGGCATGACATGAATAGGAGTTTGCAAGGTAACCACTCCGACTGTGATAGGTAAAGTGATTACACTAAGTGATTGCTTTGTAGTATTTTTGAATCCTCTAATAGATAAGGAATCAGGTTTAATTTGTGATTTATCCACACATAATCGATCTAGAAGCTTTACATTGCACACATTAAGGGAAGATCCATTGTCAACAAGGGTTCTTTTGATGCCTATTGTAGTGTATTGAAAAATTATCATAAAGGATTCATTGTGTTTCCTTAATTCTAATGGAGGGAGCTCATATTGATGAAAGGTAATGTCTACATTAACTACATTCATTCCTTGTATAAGAGTTGCCACATCAGTTGTATTTGTACCAAGAGGAACCAATATTTGTTGTAATGCTATTTGGAGCATAGAATGATAGGTTTGGTGAATTTTGAAGAAGGTCCCAAAGGGATATTTTGGTAAGAGTGCTCTTAAGTTGCTCAAAAAGATCATACTCTCTTAATCGAAGAGTACTAGGCAGTATGGACCATTAGTAGTTTATTGTCGATCATTTATAACGCGACTAAATTTATGACTAAACTATTTTAGTCATTTATCTAGTCATTGATTTAGTCACTGATTTGGTCATTGATTTGGTCATTGATTTAGTCATTGATTTAGTCATTAATTTAGTCATTGATTGTTGTTAACTGGTCATTTATTTAGTCATGGTAGTGATTTATTTAGTCATATATTTAGTCATTGATTGTTGTTAGCTGGTCATCTATTTAGTCATGGTAGTCATTTATTTATAAATATATTTAGTCATTAATTTAGTCATTACTTTAGTTATATATTTAGTCATATATTCAGTCATTAATTTAGTTATTACTTTAGTCATATTTAGTCATTAATTTAGTCATTTAGTCATATATTTAGTCATTACTTTAGTCATATATTTAATCATTAATTTAGTCATTTTTATTTACTGGTTTCCATTGATTGGTAGTAAAGATAGTTATGAAATGAATAATTTATTAAATACCATAAATTTTATAATAAAAAACTAGCATAATATTAAACTTGAACTAAAACATAAAAACAAATAAAAATATTACATATACGAACAAGCTACAACATGTTAGAATTAAAAGATTGATTCAACATCATAATAAATAAAGGTAATTTGCAATAAAAAAAATTAATGCAAATATATATATATATCAAGTTATAAGATGTCAAAGCTATCTAAGAGTTTCCAACTCTTTCAAATACACCATGATAATTAAGATCCCTGAACAACACATTCAAAATACTACATAAAGTAGTGAACCAAGATGTCTAACAACTAGTACATGATAAATATGTTCAATTATGTCATTTTTTGCAAATATTTTAGTGGCCACCGGTTGAAGGTTCCTTCTTTCTCTTTCAGATGAACAACTCCATCTATTTTGTCTTCATAAATAAGGGGTATGTTACTTGTGACCTTTAAAATGTTTATATTTGCATCTCATGTTCCTTTCAAGTTGACTCCATGTACAATAGATAGGGATCCACCCAATGCCCACAACATCACCATCAAACAGATCCAACACCCTAACTTTATCCCCTTCTTTGAGTTTATCAATACATTTCTACAAAAAAATAAATAAAAATAACACATTATATTACATAGGTAATGATTACCCTTGTTTGCATAATAAAACAACCATTACTTATTTAAATAGTACACTTCCTTAAATATCCATCAAAATCTCAACTAAAAATTTAATTATGGTGAACTATGCCAACAGATATAATATGGAAACAATAAATTCTTTAACCATGCAGGCATGGTGACATCAAATAAGGTCTTATCACCTAGCATAGGCAATTGTAGTCTTTTCCTCAGACACATGCATCCTTTGAATTACTGTTGCTCAAATTTTGTTCCAATCAAATAACCTCATGCTTGTTATGGAATTAGTATTCTCAAATTTTGAACTCTCTATTGTACTACTTTAAACTATTAACTTGAGAATAAAGGATACAAAGAAGTCATTAGTAGACGCTATGCACTAAAGAAGAGATTGCTTTGCATTGCTACCTATAAGATGATCATTGGTGTACTTCCATTGTGCATTTTATATCATTAATATAGGATTTGTAAGATTACAGTTCAGGACTAGGAAAAGATAGTTCTTATATAAAAGTCATAAATTGGACCTACTATTCTACAACAACAAAATCAAAACATGCCATTCAAAAGTACCTTTTTCCAATAAAGATGATTCAACAATTTCCATCCTCATTGATGATTTCCCAATGCTTGCTACAATTGCATCTTCCCATAAATCAAACATGTGTGTATTCCTGACATTGTGCCCTACTGCAGAAAGTAGCATTACATCTACTACAATAACATAGCACAAGAAAAATCAATTTAAGAAGACAAAATCCTAGAGCAGATAACAAACATCGAATGCAAAGTACAATAAAAAATATAGAACATAGAAAATTGGCAATATTTTAAAAGATGTATATATTTTCTCAAGAAGTAAACAAGACAAAATAATGGTTGTGTAAAGAAAGTCAATCAATTATGTGGTAAGGAAGGATAAGGAAACACATGGAGGTATTTATGGATGTGTTTGCATTAATTGTAGGAATCTACAATTTTGATTAAGATCTCATCATCTTGAGATTGACACAAAGGAGAGGGAAAAGTCAGTAGACACATATAATTTTGCATTTTTCTATACATCCATATATTATCTTAAGTTGCTAAGATGAAGGCTTAAAATAGAGCTAGAAAATCTTTAAAAATTATGTAGCCTTTTTTAGGCTACTCACTAAACAAGTGGTCAGATATATCAAAGTTGAGGAAATGAGATTTGATATATTACAAATAGGTTGATTTAATGTAAAGTGAAGGTAAGATGATACATATTATTATGTGAACTATAGATAAATTGCAACACATC
This sequence comes from Sequoia sempervirens, assembly GCA_007258455.2. Lineage (NCBI taxonomy): Eukaryota > Viridiplantae > Streptophyta > Pinopsida > Cupressales > Cupressaceae > Sequoia > Sequoia sempervirens. Next base: position 17,348 of record VDFB02300651.1, on the reverse strand, counting down.
TTGTGTAGAATCTATTCTCCATTACATAGCTCATATAGGGTCTCCTCTAGACATAATATAACTATTCTCATCTATTCTATGCATTTGAAAGAAAAAAAGTGAATGCCATACATTTTTTGATAGAAACAAAACATAAAGGTTTGGAGTATACACAACCTTCTCCTTGAAACTTGTGATATGTAAAATGTCAATGCTTAGACATGGAGATTATGGAGAACAGATGTAAGGATTACCATAAAGATGCATTTCCCCACAAATATCAAAATCAATCAATTAAATTATTTAGTGAAAGTTAAAAGCATAATACTGGAACACATAAATAAACCAAATGAATTCACTATATAATGTAGAATTGTCCCATCTTACCAAGAACTTGTTTGTTTTAATATGTGGGCATGTGCAGGATCATGGTATGCCAAAAAGTGGCAATGGAGGAAAAAATACGTGTTTCTACGACTCAAAAACGCGAAAATGGTGAGTTGACTTTTTGGAGCTGGGGTGACTACCGAGGCAGAGGGAAAACTTAGTTTTAGAATCGGATATCCGATTTGGATCGGATATCCGATTTGGATCGGATATCCGATTTTGTTCAGCATTTTTCAAATCTCATTCCGACCCAAGCAAAAGGCTAAATCTCATTCTGACACAAGCAAAAGGAATTATGTCAATTTGTTCTGAAGATACTACTTGAAATCGGAATTAATTTAATCGGATATCCATAGCATACAAACAATTCAACAAGTAAAAAAAAATTCCCATCCATCACAGCATTTGGAGGAAATCGCAATGTAAATATAACTTGAATTCTATACCTAGGACTCAAAAGATGAGAAAATAAAATACAGCTCAAATTATGAATAATAGATTTTTGTAAAATTCATAATCAAATATCAACCATAAGAACTGATAAAGCAGTTTGGAAATAGATGTGGAAACTTACTTCCTTTTCATTACCATACACTGGAGCATAGTCAAGATTTCTATATCCAATCTACATTCATGAAAAGATCTAGTTAGTGATATAAATAAGAAAGTTGATAATATAGTGTTAAATATGATCAACTTCCTGTATTTTGGAAAACTTGATGAAAATTACTGAAGCGTTGTTTTCTTTCAATTTTAGCTACGCATAATATAGAAAATATTGCTATCCTTTCTTAGTGGAAAATCATTTTCTATTAAAAACTTTGAAAGCTTAAAGACCACATGCAAGAAAGTTGAGAATTGATCTCATCTAACGAGTAAAAGATAACTCATTTCTGTCTCAACTGAAATTGTCTCTCTAGGAGCATTGCATTATTGAATTATCTCAAGGAAAATCCCTTCTGCCCTAAAATATTATTTCCAAGCAAAATATTAGTTAATCTCATTGACATTTTAGCAAACAATCTTTTCTACAAACAACCTTTCTTGTTATTGGCAGTTATTGTCATGAGTATTGTTGCAGCCTTTTAAGAGCCCAAGATGGGCAACTCCCTCTCTCCCTACTTACATGCCAACTCATCATTTCCCATGCCCTCCTATTAAGGGGAATTAAATCCCCTTAAAAAGGGCACCCCAAGAATATTTTCAATGCCTCCCTTAAATGGGAAAAAGGTTGTTACAAATATTTAACATAAAATGCATGATCCCCCCACCTCACCCCAAAATAGATGATTTTGATGCCAAATAGTCAAGATATTAATGCATTTTTAATATTTTTTTCATTTGAATTGAGATCTTATTGCTCCCAACAATAGCTCCACATTTTCAACATCATGATTTTCTGTTAAATGGAAAAAAAATCGCATTTTGAAAGATTGGCTAGTTTTAATTACCAAATGCAATAAAATATCAGCCATATTTCTTTATCAGTCATGGCCAGCTACCTCAATGCTAAATTCCCATTCTCTGTCTTCTGGAAGGTTGATAGCTTTGTTTATTAGCAGTGATAGATATTGATGCAAACTTCACTGATAATATCATCAGCAAAAACATTGTCTTTGCCTAGATATCTTGGAATTAGCAAACTAATGTTTCCAATTAGTTCAATCAGTTTTTAAACACATCAATATCAAGGTGGTATTTGATAAAAATTTGAAGAGTTAATGTTTCAGTGATTAGGCATTTGAATTATAATGATGTAAGCAATTGCATGGTTTCTCTTCCATTTATGAATGGAGCTCAAAGTTTCACAATATTCTAGTAACATTGTCAAACAAGAGAGCCAAGAAAGACCCTCCTAAAATCACATAGATTGACTATAAAATACAAAAGCACAAATATCCATGTTTTGTAACAGCCCCAAAAAAGGCCATGCTTGTTCATAGAGACCAATGCTGACTCCATGCAATTTTATAACCATATTATGGGTGTTAGCAACAAATCAAGAAAAGGTCACATCTCACACAATACAATCTATCATTTGCAAATAAGAGCATGTAAACAGATCTGCCACAGACTTGAAGGATATCCTTTACAAGTAAAAAAAAAAAAAAGAGCCCAAGCCTCAATACCAATGTTTCTTCTTTACACTTGAGGGATGGGATGAGTCTTAGGATGGGATTATGGCTATTTATAGAACTAACATGTGACTATAATTTGTACTGGAATGTAATCGTTGTCCGCCTATGCACCGCTATAGCCAGTTTGGGATAGCTATATTAAACTTTACCAGAAGTACGGAATTCTGTCTGATTTAAAAAAACAAGCTGAATTCATCATCTTCTCTTTGAACTATTAAAAACCATTAAAATCACACTAACTAGAGCATTTACTGCAACTGAAATAATGTGGCAATAGTAACAAATTAACCATTCAAGTATTTTGGGGCTGTAATGTGAGTTAAGAAGAAGAAAGACATGGAAACTCTCATGGCTTGATAAATGAGGAAGAGTCAAATTTTCATTAAAAAACACACCTACTACTTTTTCAATGCGCTTAATGCACTACACTTAGTAAAATATTAGGCCTATTCAAACCCTCATTTATGTGGTTGATCTGTAGGTTTAATATATGCTTTTCTAGTTCCAAACCAGATGAAATTTCTTAAAATTTAATGTTTGGGTTTTTACTTTTTAAGTACAAAGATTTAGGAGAATTTTTCGAGCTTGTTTGTTATGTCATTGAGATATGCAAGAATTATGTGATGGAGCCTTATCACCATCAACTGCAATTTCATGATTCAAAGGATTGTGCTCCATGCCACAAGCAATTTTTTTGCAAGAATATCATGCTAACAGTCCTACATAGGAGGAGTTGTTTAGATTGCAAAAAGGATGGGGAGTTAGGTTTCAAAAAGGGGAACTTGTAAGGAGATTAATGAGTAGTTGGAAAGGCATTTGGCATGACATTAAAGAGGTTATTATCTATGTTCCAAATCCTGCTATTTTTCTTTTTCTACTTTCTGTGTTTGAAAGAAAACCCTCCATACAAGTTCTGTAGAGGTTGCTACGCTATTGTAACATCTTATTTTGTTTTGATTTAGGATTTAGCAATCTTGGCATATCATCTATCAATTACTTTTCTTGTTGATTGACTGAAAGTGTTGTATTTTTACAGAATTGGTATGTGAAGTACATAAATCTTTATTTGCTGTCACTCTGGGCACCATAGGTCATTTTCTATTTAATTGGCACACATCTTATTTTGTTTTGAGTTAGGATTTAGCAATCTTGGCATATCATCTATCAATTACTTTTCTTGTTTATTGTCATCAGAGTTACGGGTTTGGGATTTTCAATGGAATAATATTGTGAACATTTCTACTTTGTTTATAGGGTGAAGGACCCAGGAAGTTGATCCCTCTAGGCACCATTCCATTGGCTACTATTGAAAAGTTCTCCAAGCAGGCCAGTACCAGCAGTAGCACATTTATCTTAATGCTTTTTTTGGAAGTTGATGCTTTTGCTTCTACCATGCATGCTCACACTCCTTTATCACCACTAATGATTGCAATTTTTCTGTTTGTGTGTGTACAGATACACATGTGTCCCATACATACATTATTGTATATTTACAAAGATCTTCATGTGTGTCTATAATATTCAAACACGGCATACATAAGTTGCATTATACAATCATGTATCTGTGTATGCAAATGTTTGAGTACTTGAGGGCAGTGTTTGATGTACTTGTCAAATAATGCTAAAATTGTATGGAAATCCTGCTCAAGGTAATTTCTAGCAGTTTGTAGGTTTCTTGGATCGGTCTCAAAAGATAATGGAGAAATAGTTTGCTTGGGATCCTAAAAGAAAAGCAACATAGTTAAATATGTATGAGGGACTGGCAGATGAATCAGAGGTCTATTGCAGTAAAATTTACTTTATTTCAAAAGGAATAATAGAAAACTTTATTGCATGGGGCTGGAATTCCAAAGGAAACAACAGTGTAACTATGAGTTTGGGTCAGGAAGCAGAAGAACACAGCCATTTTCATTGCCATTGTGCAGAAGTTCTGAATTGAGCTAAAAAACTCAACACTCCTTAGTGGAGAAGGAATTTTGCACCAATCTAAGTTTGTCTCTACATGCTTCAAACTTCCCTTTTGCTAAGGGCTTGATCAGAATATTAGCTAATTGCTGATCCATTGCTTCTTGGAGGCTAGAAGACTCAATTAATGTTTCTCATCAATGCTATGTAGTTACGAAACTTCGGCGGAGGCCTGCTCTCCTTGAATGTGCTCCTAGGAGCCTCAACATGCTCCTGAGCATCCCTCAACGTTTGTTCAAACCATTGAGGTCCCTTAACAGAAGAAGAAGGGGCTGAGGGTTCTCCCTCCTCACTTGAAGGTTGCTATCCTAAACTGGAAACAGCTGGAATCTTTGGAGATCCAACCTTCGGAGCTTCTTGCTTCTCATCCTTCTGTTACTGGAATGAATTCTTGAGATTTTCTGGATGCAATGTCTTCCTCAAACTTGACATCCTCATAGACTACTACTTTCTTTAGCTCTTGAATGTAGACTCTATAGGCCTTTGAAGTCTCACTATAACCTACAAATAAACCCTTCCTGATAGAAGGCTCTAATTTTGTCTTCTTCTCTACAGCTATATGGAAATATATTGGACAACCGAAGATGTAGAAATGACTCATCTCTGACTTCCAACCAGTAAATGCCTCATCTGGTGTCCTATCCTCCAACATCCTATGAGAATAGTTGTTTTGGATGTAGACTACTGTAAGACATGCATCTATCCAAAGAAGCATTGGCAAGTCTAGGTCATGATTCATGGCCTTAGCAGCCCCTTATGATTGATCGATTCTTCTGTTTTGCAGCCCCATTTCGCTATGGGTTGTACGTAGTTGTCAACTCCCTCATTATCCCTATTTCATTGTAGAAACCTTCGAACTCCTTGGAGGTATACTCTCCCCCATTGTTTGATCACAAGACCTTGATCTTCTTCTCCACTTGGTTCTCAAGTAGAGCTTTGAACTCCCAGAAATACCCTAACCAATTTTTTCAATTTTAATTACAATCAAGCAATGCAATATTGACTCATTAGGGTTAGATAAAATCAAAACTGAAGCATAATGATACTTTTTGCCACAATGCACACTCATCCTCAACAAGAGAGAGGCTGTTACAGTATGGTACAGAGAATCGTCACATAATAAATGTAATCACAATCGAAAAGTAATCTCAACACTGGCATAAAGCTACCAAACTGGGAATAATGGAATGAGGCTAATTATTTGGTGGAGATTTAAAGAAAATACAAATGCAACTGAATAAACTCAACACCCAGAATGTGCTTTCAAACCCAGAGTGGGAATGGAGCTACCATAGGGCGGAGATGTACTATATTACAATGCAAATCAAAGTAAATAGGCGGCAAGCCAGCCTCTTCCACTTATTCAGTGGGCAATTACAAACATGATAAGCAAAACTGAGAGAAATGCTGATAGTACTACTGTTCAACTTACAATAAGAAGTAGAATGCCTGCAAGATCACGGATTTAAGCTCTACAAGTTGCTGCAATAGTAAAGATGTCATCCACTAGGTCAATAATGAATTCCTAACACCCGTCCCATGCTAATATGAAATTTTCTCAAGTCTGATCTGACAGACCAGCAACATGAATTACAGAACCAGCAATGCATAAACTCAATGAAAAGCTCACAACTCACTCATTTCTCACTCAAATTAGATGAAAACTGATGCAAAACACTCTTAAAATGATGGCGCCTAGTTTAGTAATGAAAAAGGGCAGCTAAAAGTGGCTATTAATTAATGGCACGGATCCCAAAGCACTCCAGAAAGTAGGGCTTTCAAGAAATGACGAATTTGCTTTATAAAATCAGAAACTTCATTAAAAATCCCACAAATTTGCAAGTAAGGTCGCCCCAAGTAGAGAAGACGATATGACCAACACCCAGAACAATATCTTTTTTTAGTTTTGATATATGAATGAAACTTCGAATCAGCTATGATATTCAGCAACTCTAGAATATGACAGAAAATGCAAGTACTCAGCTACAAAATGCAAGATCATCAAAACAATGCAAAACCTCACTACAAATTCACTCAAAACAAGCAAACCTCTCTCCTAGGTGCTATCTCTCAAGCACGAAGTCGAGCCCAAGCTAGGAGGCATTCATTCCTCGAAGCAATCCAGCAACCATTTCGGGAGCATAACAATACTCAAGATATCAGATAATGAAAATGAAGACCAAGACCTCCTTTTATAAACTTGTGATGACTTTTCCAGAAGCTTCTAGAAACCCTAACTTTCAAATTTGACTGTCTTCTTTTCCCTCCAATTTGGGCACCCCTTTTCTCAAGGTTTAATTTAACTTTATTTTAAAATCTTTTCCTTCATAAAAAGGCATCCTTTTCTCCAAGTAATATTTTTTGACTTTAGAAATATAAAATATTTCCTTCATGAGACAATACCCCTCAAGGTCCCCTTCTTTAAAACAACTTAAAGTCATAATACTAGGACAAGGGGTTATTTTATAAAATAAAACATTATTGTCATTAAAATACTTATTCCTCCAAAATGAACCCCTTATGCCAAAATTCAGAATTACCCAATGAACTGCCAGAAGAGGAAAGTTGACCGAGCTGGTGCTGACTGGACCACTGCCAAAAATAGGATTTACTAAAAATAGTAAATTCGGAAAGTTGCTTGGAATGTAATGCATGCGCCACCATTGCGAAGCTCTCTGAAAACCCAGAAGGAATCCAGAATCCGAACACCCAAACTCCAACAAACAAAACCCTGAATCTTCAAGAGAACTCACCAAGCAGCCAGAAACCCTAATTCTGTCTCTGATTAGCCAACAGCACACCAGGAAAAGGCCATCAATCACTGAAAGGAGCAATGCTAAAAACGGGGACATTACAATCTGCCCTTCCCAAAATTGCTTGTCCTCAAGCAGTACCACCATAACTCCATAAAACTTAAGACTGATCCATACCAAAACAAGTATGATCCCAGGTTCCCAAACCCATCTCAGAAAGGTCCCACCATGCCGATGCTGCACCACTCTGATCACATTCGTGAAAACATCATGCCAATGCTGCACTAACCTTCCTTGTAACCCCAAAGTGTTACTATCCATGATACTCAAACTGAAAGATCTTAAAGGACTGAGACCAGCTTCATGCGACGTCTCATGTCCAAGAGGCCCAAAGTCAACAGTAACAATCATACCACTGTCAACCACAATTCTAGGCAAGAAGGATAGGCTGCTCATCTCAAAATCAAACTCCTCAACATACCTCCACATGGTAACAAACGAAGCCCTGATGGTAAAAGTGTCATCTTCAAATCTCCTTGCAAAGAGGAAATCAATCCTTTGCAAGAGCTCAACCAACTCATACTCACGTCTCCTCATGGAGCTACTATGCACCAACTGAATTATACTGACACCACCAAGAAGAATACAAAAAACTCTCATAGTTCCAACCTCATGAGTCTCAGAATGATGAATCAAAACAAGTTGTAGTTCGCTGTCCCGAACCAACAATGAGAGAAAACTCTCAAGGTTAACACCACAAACATTCATAAGATGAACTCCGAGAATAGGATAAGTGTGAAGGAACAAATAATATCTGCTATTCAAGGCTGAAGTCAGCGAAGTGCAATCTGATTTTAGTACTTCACACAAGAAAAAACAGCAGCACCAAAGAAATGCCCAAGTGTGAGTGTATGAGATGAGCATAGAGTTGCAAGTTAATCTCTCAAAAATGGCAGGAAAACATACTAGAGCAATCCCCAACTGAAAACTACCACCCTTTTGGCAAGTGATGAAGGACAAACTCTTCCGAACAAGAGTAACTCCACAAGTAAGATGGCTGGTCTGCCTCCAACCAGCAAGCTCATGTCCCAAAATCTGCCATTGTCTTGCCCAAGGATCAACGTCAAGAGTAACCAACTGTTCATCTTTCCAACCCATACTCAAAATTTCTCTCCAATCCATTTGTTGATGAACAAATGGGGCCATCAAGTGGTTGGTGAAGAGAAGAACAACACCCAAAGGTCTGAAAATTTGATCACTAACCCACCAAAAGTTCCTCTTTCCACCAGCCAAAAACTCCATCAACCCAAGTTGAGAATCCCAAGCATGGATACCCAATTGAAAGTGATTTTCAACACTCTGAAAAGAGAATTCAACACAACCCCAAGTGCTGGTCAAAACCAAGTGCATACTCATAAAATAGGCATCCCCTCTGATGAACCTCTGAAACCAACCCATGAAAGCTTCAACAACACTGGAACACGAAACATAAGATGACTTCAAATCCAACTCCCAAAATTGATTAGCATCACTCAACCCAAGGAATGGATTGAGAAGAATGCAAACACCATGTTCTAGTTCTTCTTTGTTCCCTTCTTCATGAGTAACAAGACTAAAATCTTCGCTTTTTGCTGTTGTACTGAAGTTGCCAGCAGCTACCAAATCTTGCCTCGTTAACACCTTGGTGTCGAAGATGTTGAAATCTCCTCGAATCAACACTTCCCATGTATAGACTTCATCCTCAAACCCACTTATGCATTCATTACTAATCAATAGACGTAGCACTTCCTCATGGAGTGATATCGAAGCATCCAAGCACTGGAAACCAAATTCAATTTCATTCTCCATTTCATCCTCTACTTCATAGAGAGGATTATCATAACTTTTCTCGTCACCTTCTTGAAAAAGAGGATTGTCATAAACTTGAAAGTCATTCCTTTCATCTTGCTGCTCCAAATCTGCACATGCAACCTTTGATTTTCTTGTGAAACCTTCAAGATCAAACTCCTCTTGAAGACTATCAATCTCATCAATTACTTGCTTGATTTCTCTAGCTCTTCGTGCATCCTCTTGCTCCTTGAAAAGTTTGAAATCTGCAAACTGATCTTCAACCTTTCTTAGAGCCAACTGAGTTTCTTTCAACTTGTCCTTTGTTGATTTAAGCTCCAAAGTGAGCTCATCAACCATACTCTCCCTTTCTTCGAAAACAATGAAGGCCTTCTTTGCAGATTCAACGGCATGATCTCTATCTTCAATCAAGCCTATGTACTCGGATTTCATGGTCTCCAAGGAATCTTTGATTAGTTGCAATTTAGGAAGAGCAACTTCATTCTTAACTCCACTTTGTCTCTCTTCAAATTGGGCCTTCCAATAGAGATCATCAACCAAATTGTGTGTGCGATCAAATAGGGATAGCGCTTGCACTTCTTTTTCAAAAGATACCTTGCATTGATCTTTCCACTCATGCACATGCAAAGATGGTGAACTGCTAATAGGCTGCAATTGAAAATCAGAACTTTTTTTTTTCATCTTTGCTACCCTCATAGCTGTTCCAAGACTCCTTTCCTTCACCACCTACTAGCTGAAATTGCTCAATATCACAAGGAGAATTAGACTCCACAAATTCTTCAATCCAATGCTTACAACCAGCTTCAAGCATTGATAAATTGGATTTGTGTTTAGGAACTCCATCAAACTTTCCATCGTCAAGAGCCATATGATCTTCAAGCTCCACTTCCACTTCACTGTCTTCATGATCAAAGTTTATGGCAGCCCCCTCATAGCTTGCAAAGCAATCAGAATTTTGAACTTCATCAGGATCAAAGGGAAACTCATCCCACACAATTTCTTTGTCATCACTAAATGCCTTCACTCCTGGATCCCAAGTGCTAGAGGATTGATTGTTTTGATCAAAAGGAAAGTGCTCTTTGTGCTTCTCTTGGAGGGTTGACTCTTTGAATAGGTCACCACCCAACTTACTTAAACTGATATCTTCATACATACCTCCCTTCAATGGCTTGGTTTGAAGATCAAACCCAAAACCACCCTTGACATTGTCACTAAAATGAAGTAAAGAATCTTTAGTGCTAGCTGTTTGGGAAACCTTATCATCTATATCTTCAATGAACCCATCATCTATAGGTATTTTTCTGATCTCATCATGAATAGTCATATGTATGCCAAAAAGGTCTTCTTGATCACTTGTCATAACTTCATCTTGTGAAAACTCTTGAGGAGTTTGAACAGCAACAAGAGGAAGACTATCCATCACTAAAACTTCAACAAGAGGAGGTACAAACACATCGAAATCATTACCAACATCATCACTTTGGTAACGGTCATAAGCTGATTCAAAGACACCAATAGTATTTCCTTCAACTTGCTCTTCTTCACTTGCTATCACATGCAAGTCCAGGGGCGTATTATGAGTCTCTACCCTTAACTCTTCACTTGCCAAGGTATCTTCATCAAGCTCACGTTCATTTTGATGTGATATGTGCACCTTGTTTGTGCCATCTTCAATGCTAGATGACTGATTTTTCTCTTCAACTTGCATATTTGTCGGCTGCAATTCACAAATGGGTACTTCATCTCCTTTCTTCTTTGATTCTTCAACCAAAGCTTGTTCTGCTTCCCTTTTTATCATTTTCCTAATATGGTCCACCATCTTTGACTTTTCGGGCTCCAGTGACGCCACACACTTCAAATGGGAATCAAATGAAACATTGTACCTATAATCATCTGGCATGGTTTGATATTGCTCACGGAGTTTGGCAGCCTCATCTTCACATTGTCTTTTAAACTGTTTGGCATATTCAATGAAGTCCCTTACGACATCACTAACCTTTCCTTCCTCCGATGCCATAGTTGAATCTGACTTCTCACGACCCATAGACCTTAGAAAATGCAACATCTTTGAAACTTCTGAAAGCTAATACTGACTCAGCTCTGACCTCTGATGTAGAATCTGTTTCCTCTGTCAAGTGAACTCTGATGGGCACAGGATGGGTTCGACCGTAAATGTGCAGAAATTGAGGGCCAGTTAGGTATGCGTGCGTTTGGTGGCGCGGTGTGGCGGTAATATAAACGATACCGAAGATGCGGACCAATTTTTCGAATTTCAAACTCCTGATGAAGTCAACACGGTGGGATTGTCGAGAAAACCAAAACGATGCTGAAAGTAACTCTAACCTGAATGTACACCAGGATCCCGAAATGGGCAAGGTGTGAGCATTGGTCAGAGGGTCTCAAAAGTAAATGCTGGAAAGAAACTCTAACCACGAGATGCGCCGGCGAACGACGAGCATTCGGTCAGAGGGTCCCTATCTATTGCAATACTGGAAAGTAGCTCAACACCAAGCATGTGCTACTCAGTCCATGACGGACAAGAGGCGACCATATGGCGGAGACTTTGAATTTACAAGCAAATTAAGAAAATAGGCGGCAAGCCAGCCTCTTCCACTTATTCAGTGGGCAGATACAAACAATGAAAATTGCAAGAATATTAAAGATGCTGACAGTACTACTGTACAGCTTACAATATGTGAAAATTGCCTGCAATATCAAGTAAATAGAGCTCTTTAACCTTAGCAATGATAAGTATGTCTTTCTCAATGTTTTCCCAAAGCTTCCTATCACTTCCCAACTCAAGAACCACTCAAAATGCAAACTGATGTGACTGTCACAAGGTCTGAAACTGGTAAACAGCAACACAGATATAAGAAGAAGTGATCACAACTCTCACAATTTTCAACCGATTGACTCCAAACGAAATGCAACAGTCCTCAATGATCAAGGCGCCCAAGTGAGAACCATAAAACAGACCCAATACTTGGTATTTAATTTCTTTCTTAAATCCAATGCAAGTACAAAATGTATAGCCCAAGGAGAAGGGCGATTTTCTCATATAAAAATCAGCACTTATCTAAAAATCATGAAACTTCACAAATGTTGGCGCCTCCCCTAGACAAATGCATATGTGAAACACCCAGAATGCAATCTTTTTGTATTTTTGAAATATGAATGAAAACAACAGTTTAGCTACGAACTCAGCAACTTCTGAAAGTGACATAAAAATGCAAACAACTGAACTACCAATGCAATTAACTCTCTACAAGCATACCTCACTACAAAATGCACTCAAACACAAGAAATATCTCCACTAGGTGCTGTCTCACAAGCACGAAGTCGAGCCAAGCTAGGAGGCATTCATTCCTCGAAGCAACCCTCTCACCATTTCGGCAGCATAACTTTACTCAAGACGTTGGATCCTGAAACTGAAGACCAAGACCTCCTTTTAAAGACTTGAGATGACTGTCCAGAAGCTTCTAGAAACCCAACAATTCAAATTTGAGTAACTCCTTTTCCCTCCAAATGTGGCGTCCTTTTTGCCTTAAGCAATTTTGACTTTTTAATTTAATTTAAAATAACCTCCTCAAAAGGGCGTCCCTTTTTCAAGCATTAATATTTGAGCTTTACAATATAAAATACCCTCATGAGGCGCCACCCTTCAATGACCACTTTTAAAAACAACTTAAGTTCAATCACTAGGCTAAGGGGGGGGTCAACAGCAAAATATAACATTAAACATGACTTTATTAAAAATAATTCAACTTATCTCTCCAAACGAGCCCCAAAGCCAAAGTTGAGCAAATCCAACTGAACATACTGAAGAAGAAGGTCAATCGAGCCGAAACCAACAGGACCACCGCCAGAAATAGAATTTACTAAAAATAGTAGAAATTCAGTCCTTCGGATCAAAGCGCATCGCGACACCATTACGGCTTCGAAAACCGGAAAAAATCCGCTCAAAATCCAAACTCCAAAGATGTAGTCATAACACTAAAATATATTTTCGCATCCAATGGTAAATACTTTTGATAAAGTATGACTTTATTTAAATAATTTGACTTATCTCTCCAAATGCGCCCTAAAGCCAAAAAAGAACAAGCCAACTGAACTAACTGAAGAAGAAAGCCAACTGCACTGGAAACTGCATGATCACTGCCAAAAATAGAATTTACTAAAAATAGTAAATTCGGAAAGTCGCTCGAATCAAACTGTATGTGACACCATTGCGAAGCTTTCTGAAAACCCAGAAAGAATCCGCAATCCAAAATCCCAAACTCCAGGATGTAGCCGTCGTAACTTACTAAAAATAGTAAGTCCGGAAAGGTTGCCCGACGCAGTTGCAAGTCATACCTCTACAAAGCTCTCTAAAAACCCAGAAGGAATCCAGAATCCAAACAACCAAACTCCAACAAGCAAAACCCTGAATCATCAAGAGAACCCATCAAACAGCCGGAAACCCTAATTCTGCCACTGACCAGCCGACAGCACACTGGGAATAGGCTACCAATCACTAAAAAGTGAAGTGCTAAAAACGGGGACATTACAGTCCGCCCTTCCCAAAATTGCTTGTCCTCAAGCAATACCATCATAACTCCCGAAAAGTTAAGATTGATCCATACCAAAACAAGTATGATCCCAGGTTCCCAAATCCATCTCAGGAAGGACCCACTATGCCACTGCTGCACTACTCTGATCACATCAGTAAAATCATCATGCCAATGCTGCACTAACCTCCCTTGTAACTCCAAAGTGTTACCATCCATGATACTCAAATTGAAAGATCTTAAAGGACTGAGATCAAAATCATGCAACGTCTCACGTACAAGATGCCCAGAGTCAACAGTAACAATCATACCACTGTCAACCACAATTCTAGGCAAGAAGAAAGATAGGCTACTCAACTCAAAATCAATCTCCTCAACATACCTCCTCATGGTAACAAACGAAGTCATGACTGCAAATGTGACATCTTCGAATCTTCTTGCAAAGAGGAAAACAATCATTTGCAAGAGCTCAACAAACTCATACTCACGTCTCCTCATGGAGCTACTATGCACCAACTGAATTATATTGATACCACCATGAAGACTACATAAAACTCTCATAGTTCCAACCTCATGAATCTCAGAATGATGAATCAAAACAAGTGGCGGTTCGCTGTCCTGAACCCACAATGAGAGAGAACTATCAAAGTTAACATCACAAGCCTCCATAAGATGAACCCCGAGAATAGAACTGGTGTGAAGGAACAAATAGTCTCTGTTGTTCAAGGCTAAAGTCAGTGAAGAGCAATCTGATTTTAGTGCTTCACACAAGAAAAAACAGCAGCACCAAAGAAATTCCCAAGTGTGAGTGTATGAGATGAGCATAGAGTTGCAAGTTAATCCCTCGAAAATGGCAGGAAAACATATTAGAGCAATCTTCAACTGAAAATTACCACCTCTTTGGCAAGTAGTGAAGGACAAACTCTTCCAAACGAGAGTAATTCCACAAGTAAAGTGGCTGGTATGCTTCCAACCAGCAAGAACGTGTCTCAAAATCTGCCCTTGTATTAGCCGAAGGTCACTCCCAAGAGCAACCGATCGTTCATCTCTCCAACCCATACTCAAAATTTCTCTCCAATCCATTTGTTGATGTACAAACGGAACCATCAAGTGACTAGGAAAGAAGGGAACATCACCAACAAATCTGGAATTTTGATCCTTATCCCTCCAAAAGTTCTTTCCACAAGCAATAGGCTCCATCAACCCATGTTGAGAATCCCAAACATGGACACCCAACTGAAAAATATTTTCAACACACTGAAAATAGAATTCAACACAACCCCAAGTGCTGGTCAAAACCAAGTGCATACTCCTAAAATAGGCATTCCCTCTGATTAACCTCTGAAACCAATCCATGAAAGCTTCAACAACACTGGAGCATGAAACAAAGGATGACTTCAAATTCAACTCCCAAAATAGACTAGCATCACTCAACCCATGGAATGGATTGACAAGAGTGTGAACACCATGTTCTGGTTCATCTTCCATCACAAAAAGAGGATTATCATAAGTTTCCTCAACACCCACTTCAAAGAGAGGATTGTTAAAAACTTGAAAATCACTCCTTATATCTTGCTGTTCCAAATCAGCACATGCAACTTCTGATTTTCTTGAGACACTTTCAAGATCAAACTCCTCTTGAAGACTATCAAGCTCTCCAATCACTTGCTTGATTTCTTCAGCTCTTTGTGCACCCTCTTGCTCCTTGGAAAGTTTGAAGTCAACAAATTGGTCTTCAACCTCCATTAGAGCCAACTGAGTTTCTTTCAACATGTCCTTTGTTGATTCAAGCTCAAGAGTAAGCTCATCAGCCTTTCTCTCCTTTTCTTGGAAAGTACCAATGGTCTTCTTCACAATTTCGAAGGCATAATCTCGATCTTCAATCAAGTGTATGTATACTGATTTCAATGTCTCCAAAGAGCCTCTGATAAGTTGCAAGTTAGGAAGAGCAACTTCATCCTTAACTCCACTTCGTCTCTCTTCAGACTGAGCCTTCCAATAGAGATCATCAACCAATTTGTGTGTGCGATCAAATAGGGATAGCGTTTGCACTTCTTTTCCAAAAGATACCTTGCATTGATCTTCCCACTCATGAACATGCAAAGACGGTGAACTGCTGATAGGCTGCAACTGAAAATCAGAACTTCGTTCCTTGCCTTTGCTGCCCTCTTTGCTGCTCCAACATTCTTGTACTTCACCACCAACTAGCGGAGAATGCTCATTGTCATAAAAAACATCATACTCCACAAATTCTTCAACCCATTGCTTGCAATCAGCTTCGTGCACAGATAAATCAGATTTGTGTTTAGTAACACTTTCAAACTCTCCCTCTTCAAGAGCCATATGGTCTTCTAGCTCTTCTTCTTCATCACTGCCTCCTTGATCAAACATTAGACCAGCATCCAACCTGCTCAAGGAATCATATTTGTCCGCTGTTCGGAAAGTTTCTGTAACCACAGATTCCTCTTTAGTGGCTGCAACCACTCCAAAGAGATCATTATGGAATTTTGTGGAACAATCTTCTTCTTCAAAGACAACTTCTCCTCCAAGGGCCACCTCATAGTTTACCGTGCAACCTGGTTCTTGTTCTTCATCAAGATCAAAGGGAAACTTATCCCACACAGGTTCTTTGACATAACTTGATGCCAACACACCCGGATCCCAAATGCTAGTGGGCTGATTAAGATGATCAACTAGAAAAAACTTATCATGCTCCCCTTGTAGTGATGACTCTTTGAATAAGTCAAGTCCCAATTCACTTAAGCTGAAATCATCAAAAACATTTCTCTCCAATGGCTCAGTTTGCTGATCAAACCCAAGACCAATAATGTCACCACCGAAATGAAGTGAAGAATCTTCAATGTTTGTTGTTTGAAAAACTTCATCTTCATTATCTTCTATGGAACCCTCGTGAGAGAGTATGTCGCTGATTTTTTCATGTGAGACTTCTTGGGAAGTTAAGACAGCAACAAGAGGAAAATCCTTCCTCATCAAATCTTCAGTATGATCTTGCATGAACTCCTTTGACTCATCACCAACATCATCACTATAGTATTGGTCATAAGCTGGTTCTATGTCTTCACTAGTATTTTCTCTATCTTGCACTACTTCAACGAACTCATCAAACACAACAGTACTACTAAAATCTTCATCACTTGCTGTCACACGCAAATCTAGGGAAGTAGTACGGGGCTCCCCCACACATTCCTCATCTGTCCAGGTTTCTATATCAAACTTACGATCATTTTGAGGAGACATGTGCACCTTGCTTGTGCCATCTTCAATATTAGTTGACTGATTTTTCTCTTCGTCATGTTCATTTGTGGGCTGCAATCCACAAACAGGCACTTCTTCTTCCTTCCTTGCACCTGCAACCATGGCAAGTTCTGCTTCCTCTTTAATCATTTTCTTGATGTATTTGACCATAGCCAACTTTCCAGGATAATACATCACCACACAATCCAAAAAGGTATCAAATGAAACATCGTTCTTAAACTCCTCTGTCATGCTCTGATAATCTTTATGGAGTTTGGCAGCCTCATGTTCACATTTCCTCTTGAACTGGCATTCTTTAGACACCTCAATCAAATCCGACTTCTCATGATTCTTGGACTTCAGGAAACGCAACATCTTCAAAACTTCTGAGAGCTAAACTGAACTTTGTTCTGGCCTCTGGTGTAGAACTGATTTCTCTGTCATTCAACTGTCAATTGAACCTTGATGGGCACAGG
>VDFB02300650.1:0-14764 GCA_007258455.2 Sequoia sempervirens | reverse complement strand
GAAACTTCACAAATGTTGGCGCCTCCCCTAGACAAATGCACATGTGAAACACCTAGAATGCAATCTTTTTGTATTTTTGAAATATGAATGAAAACAACAGTTTAGCTACGAACTCAACAACTTCTGAAAGTGACATAAAATGCAAACAACTGAACTACCAATGCAATTAACTCTCTACAAGCATACCTCACTACAAAATGCACTCAAACACAAGAAATATCTCCACTAGGTGCTGTCTCACAAGCACGAAGTCGAGCCAAGCTAGGAGGCATTCATTCCTCGAAGCAACCCTCTCACCATTTCGGCAGCATAACTTTACTCAAGACGTTGGATGATGAAACTGAAGACCAAGACCTCCTTTTAAAGACTTGAGATGACTGTCCAGAAGCTTCTAGAAACCCAGCAATTCAAATTTGAGTAACTCCTTTTCCCTCCAAATGTGGCGTCCTTTTTGCCTTAAGCAATTTTGACTTTTTAATTTAATTTAAAATAACCTCCTCAAAAGGGCGTCCCTTTTTCAAGCATTAATATTTGAGCTTTACAATATAAAATACCCTCATGAGGCGCCACCCTTCAATGACCACTTTTAAAAACAACTTAAGTTCAATCACTAGGCTAGGGGGGGGGGGGTCAACAACAAAATATAACATTAAACATGACTTTATTAAAAATAATTCAACTTATCTCTCCAAACGAGCCCCAAAGCCAAAGTTGAGCAAATCCAACTGAACATACTGAAGAAGAAGGTCAATCGAGCCGAAACCGCGATGACGCCAGTATTAGAATTTACTAAAATAGTAAATTCGAAAGTCGCTTCTGATCAAACCGCATGCGACACCATTTTAAGCTTTTCAAAACCCGTAGTAACCACAGACTCCAAAAAATCCCAACCTGCGATGTAAATGGGCCATAACTTTATTAAAATATATTTTCATCATTGGTAAATATAACATTAAAATATGACTTTATTTAAATAATTTGACTTATCTCTCCAAATGCGCCCCAAAGCCAAAAATGAACAAGCCAACTGAACTAACTGAAGAAGAAAGCCAACTGCACTGGAAACTGCATGATCACTGCCAAAAATAGAATTTACTACAAATAGTAAATTCGGAAAGTCGCTCGGATCAAATTGCATGCGACACCATTGCAAAGCTTTCTGAAAACCCAGAAAGAATCCGCACTCCAAAATCCCAAACTCCGAGATGTAGCCGTCATAACTTACTAAAAATAGTAAGTTCGGAAAGGTTGTCCGACGCAGTTGCAAGTCGTACCTCTGCAAAGCTCTCTGAAAACCCAGAAGGAATCCATAATCCAAACAACCAAACTCCAACAAGCAAAACCCTGAATCATCAAGAGAACCCATCAAACAGTCGGAAACCCTAATTCTGCCACTGACCAGCCGACAGCACACTGGGAATAGGCTACCAATCACTAAAAAGTGAAGTGCTAAAAACGGGGACATTACAGTCCGCCCTTCCCAAAATTGCTTGTCCTCAAGCAATACCATCATAACTCCCGAAAAGTTAAGATTGATCCATACCAAAACAAGTATGATCCCAGGTTCCCAAATCCATCTCAGGAAGGACCCACTATGCCACTGCTGCACTACTCTGATCACATCAGTAAAATCATCATGCCAATGCTGCACTAACCTCCCTTGTAACTCCAAAGTGTTACCATCCATGATACTCAAATTGAAAGATCTTAAAGGACTGAGATCAAAATCATGCAACGTCTCACGTACAAGATGCCCAGAGTCAACAGTAACAATCATACCACTGTCAACCACAATTCTAGGCAAGAAGAAAGATAGGCTACTCAACTCAAAATCAATCTCCTCAACATACCTCCTCATGGTAACAAACGAAGTCATGACTGCAAATGTGACATCTTCGAATCTTCTTGCAAAGAGGAAAACAATCATTTGCAAGAGCTCAACAAACTCATACTCACGTCTCCTCATGGAGCTACTATGCACCAACTGAATTATATTGATACCACCATGAAGACTACATAAAACTCTCATAGTTCCAACCTCATGAATCTCAGAATGATGAATCAAAACAAGTGGTGGTTCGCTGTCCTGAACCCACAATGAGAGAGAACTATCAAAGTTAACATCACAAGCCTCCATAAGATGAACCCCGAGAATAGAACTGGTGTGAAGGAACAAATAGTCTCTGCTGTTCAAGGCTAAAGTCAGCGAAGAGCAATCTGATTTTAGTGCTTCACACAAGAAAAAACAGTAGCACCAAAGAAATTCCCAAGTGTGAGTGTATGAGATGAGCATAGAGTTGCAAGTTAATCCCTCGAAAATGGCAGGAAAACATATTAGAGCAATCTCCAACTGAAAATTACCACCTCTTTGGCAAGTAGTGAAGGAAAAACTCTTCCAAACGAGAGTAATTCCACAAGTAAAGTGGCTGGTATGCTTCCAACCAGCAAGCACGTGTCTCAAAATCTGCCCTTGTATTAGCAGAAGGTCACTCCCAAGAGCAACCGATCGTTCATCTCTCCAACCCATACTCAAAATTTCTCTCCAATCCATTTGTTGATGTACAAACAGAACCATCAAGTGACTGGGAAAGAAGGGAACATCACCAACAAATCTGGAATTTTGATCCTTATCCCTCCAAAAGTTCTTCTTTCCACAAGCAATAGGCTCCATCAACCCATGTTGAGAATCCCAAACATGGACACCCAACTGAAAAATATTTTCAACACACTGAAAATAGAATTCAACACAACCCCAAGTGCTGGTCAAAACCAAGTGCATACTCCTAAAATAGGCATTCCCTCTGATTAACCTCTGAAACCAATCCATGAAAGCTTCAACAACACTGGAGCATGAAACAAAGGATGACTTCAAATTCAACTCCCAAAATAGACTAGCATCACTCAACCCACGGAATGGATTGACAAGAGTGTGAACACCATGTTCTGGTTCATCTTCTATCACAAAAAGAGGATTATCATAAGTTTCCTCAACACCCACTTCAAAGAGAGGATTGTTAAAACTTGAAAATCACTCCTTATATCTTGTTGTTCCAAATCAGCACATGCAACTTCTGATTTTCTTGAGACACTTTCAAGATCAAACTCCTCTTGAAGACTATCAAGCTCTCCAATCACTTGCTTGATTTCTTCAGCTCTTTGTGCACCCTCTTGCTTCTTGGAAAGTTTGAAGTCAACAAATTGGTCTTCAACCTCCATTAGAGCCAACTGAGTTTCTTTCAACATGTCCTTTGTTGATTCAAGCTCAAGAGTAAGCTCATCAGCCTTTCTCTCCTTTTCTTGGAAAGTACCAACGGTCTTCTTCGCAATTTCGAAGGCATAATCTCGATCTTCAATCAAGTGTATGTATGCTGATTTCAATGTCTCCAAAGAGCCTCTGATAAGTTGCAAGTTAGGAAGAGCAACTTCATCCTTAACTCCACTTCGTCTCTCTTCAGACTGAGCCTTCCAATAGAGATCATCAACCAATTTGTGTGTGCGATCAAATAGGGATAGCGCTTGCACTTCTTTTCCAAAAGATACCTTGCATTGATCTTCCCACTCATGAACATGCAAAGACGGTGAACTGCTGATAGGCTGCAACTGAAAATCAGAACTTCGTTCCTTGCCTTTGCTGCCCTCTTTGCTACTCCAACATTCTTGTACTTCACCACCACCTAGCAGAGAATGCTCATCATCATAAAAAGCATCATACTCCACAAATTCTTCAACCCATTGCTTGCAACCAGCTTCGTGTATTGATAAATCTGATTTGTGTTTAATAACACTTTCAACCTCTCCATCTTCAAGAGCCATATGGACTTCTAGCTCTTCTTCTTCATCACGGCCTCCTTGATCAAACATTAGACCAGCATCCAACCTGCTCAAGGAATCATGTTTGTCCGCTGTTCGGAAAGTTTCTGTAACCACAAATTCCTCTTTAGTGGCTGCAACCACTCCAAAGAGATCATTATGGAATTTTGTGGAACAATCTTCTTCTTCAAAGACAACTTCTCCTCCAAGGGCCACCTCATAGTCTACTGTGCAACCTGGTTCTTGTTCTTCATCAGGATCAAAGGGAAACTTATCCCACACAGGTTCTTTAACATAACTTGATGCCAACACACCCGGATCCCAAATGCTAGTGGGCTGATTAAGATGATCAACTAGAAAAAACTTATCATGCTCCCCTTGTAGTGATGACTCTTTGAATAAGTCAAGTCCTAATTCACTTAAGCTGAAATCCTCAAAAAAGTTTCTCTCCAATGGCTCAGTTTGCTGATCAATCCCAAGACCAACAATGTCACCCCCGAAATGAAGTGAAGAATCTTCAATGTTTGTTGTTTGAAAAACTTCATCTTCATTATCTTCTATGGAACCCTCATGAGAGAGTATGTCGCTGGTTTTTTCATGTGAGACTTCTTGGGAAGTTAAGACAGCAACAAGAGGAAAATCCTTCCTCATCAAATCTTCAGTATGATCTTGCATGAACTCCTTTAACTCATCACCAACATCATCACTATAGTATTGGTCATAAGCTGGTTCTATGTCTTCACTAGTATTTTCTCTATCTTGCACTACTTCAACGAACTCATCAAACACAACAGTACTACTAAAATCTTCATCACTTGCTGTCACACGCAAATCTAGGGAAGTAGTACGGGGCTCCCCCACACATTCCTCATCTGTCCAGGTTTCTATATCAAACTTACGATCATTTTGAGGAGACATGTGCACCTTGCTTGTGCCATCTTCAATATTAGTTGACTGATTTTTCTCTTCGTCATGTTCATTTGTGGGCTGCAATCCACAAACAGGCACTTCTTCTTCCTTCCTTGCACCTGCAACCATGGCAAGTTCTGCTTCCTCTTTAATCATTTTCTTGATGTATTTGACCATAGCCAACTTTCCAGGATAATACATCACCACACAATCCAAAAAGGTATCAAATGAAACATCGTTCTTAAACTCCTCTGTCATGCTCTGATAATCTTTATGGAGTTTGGCAGCCTCATGTTCACATTTCCTCTTGAACTGGCATTCTTTAGACACCTCAATCAAATCCGACTTCTCATGATTCCTGGACTTCAGGAAACGCAACATCTTCAAAACTTCTGAGAGCTAAACTGAACTTTGTTCTGGCCTCTGGTGTAGAACTGATTTCTCTGTCATTCAACTGTCAATTGAACCTTGATGGGCACAGGATGGCAGGATCTTGGCTCTGATACCACTGTAAAGAACCGAACCAATTTTTTTCAATTTTTTTGAATGCAATTACAACAAGTACCCATTAGGGTTAGTGCTTAAAACCAAAACAATGCAGAATTCAACTCTAACCAAGAATGCGCCAGATGACGACGAGCATATGGTCAAAGGATCTCAATGCAATGCGAAATAAGAACTCTAACCAAGAATGCGCCGGAGGACGACGAGCATATGGTCAGAGGATCCCTAACATCTAATATGCAGAAAGTAGACTCAACACCCAGAATGTGCTTTCAAACTCAGAGTGGGAATGGAGCTACCATAGGGCGGAGATGTAAGATGTTACAATGCAATTCAGAGTAATTAGGCGGCAAGCCAGCCTCTTCCACTTATCCAGTGGGAAATACAGTAAAGTAAAGAACATAAGAGAGAATGCTGACAGTACTACTGTTCAGCTTACAAAATATCAGAAGATGCCTGCAATGAACAAGATTAGAAGCTCTCCACTGCTGCAATAATAGATATGATCATTCCAAGATTAATTATGACCTTCCAGACACAAACTCTTCACCAAAATGCAAATTACTCAAGACTGATATAACAGACCAGCAACTTGAAATGCTAAACCAGCAACATAGAACCTTACTAAAATGCTCATATATCACTCAAAACTGACCCAAATGACTTCAAATCTGATGCAATAGACCCTCAAAATGATGGCGCCAAAAATAGAATTTACTAAAAATAGTAAATTCGGAAAGTCGCTCGGATCAAACTGCATGCGACACCATTGCGAAGCTTTCTGAAAACCCAGAAAGAATCCGCACTCCAAAATCCCAAACTCCGAGATGTAGCCGTCATAACTTACTAAAAATAGTAAGTTCGGAAAGGTTGCCCGACGCAGTTGCAAGTCGTACCTCTGCAAAGCTCTCTGAAAACCCAGAAGGAATCCAGAATCCAAACAACCAAACTCCAAGAAGCAAAACCCTGAATCATCAAGAGAACCCATCAAATAGCCGGAAACCCTAATTCTGCCACTGACCAGCCGACAGCACACTGGGAATAGGCTACCAATCACTGAAAAGTGAAGTGCTAAAAACGGGGACATTACAGTAATGCTGTACCTTATTAAAGTAATTATAGCCTTCAATATTGTCCATAAGGGATCCATGGAATTAAACGAAGTTACAACTTCATATTGGAAAAGGCATGCAGCCATTGGGAAGTCATTCCTTCGTTATTTATGGGCTGCCATACTTGTTACAAGGTGCTGCAAATTATTTCAAGGACTGCTACTCCAACATTTAATGAATAACTCACTTCTATGCAGCCATTGGAATTGGTAATATTATTATTACCAGTTGATTTCTCTTTCATAAAATTGCTTCATCAATTTGCTGATTACTTTGGTCATTGCCATTATTATATTTGCTCATATCAATAGTTCTCAGTGGAGTCACTGCTATCATAATCAGAGATATTGTAGGATATTTCAGTAGTCATGCTATAATGTTTAATTTTTGCAAATTTAGAATAAAGTTGTTTCAATCTGGAAGGCATAGCCACCAAAAATAGTTGCATTAATATCTGCACTGACTTTGTAATAGAGATTGCATGGTGTAGCTGCCAAGATCTGCATTTTCTTATTTCGATTTGATAGTTGCATGCTTGATCTAGATGGCCTACTACAGGAGTTCAACATTTTGTCTTCTAATTTCACATCAATCGTAAATTGTGCAGCTTGCCATTAGTAATTGAAATTTATAGCTAATTGTTCACATCCGAGCTATCATATGCTCTCACCTTGCCCACATCAAGATCTCAAAGATTGGAAGTGTTTGGGTTTCTTTCACTTTTCAAAATTTGGAAAGCAAGCTAATATCCCAGCTACAAACATTAAAAATATTCCCAACGAGTGCAACACTTCTATGACTTAGTTGTAATTTTTTAAAAGGTAGAGAAGATGTCCTCACATTTTTATGGAGGCAATTCATGCTTAAAATAACCTTTAAATTTATATTTGGATAACTAAAGTGATTGCAACTTTAATAGTTCCTGGTTGTTGTTAATGATTGTCTTACCATTTCATTTTGGTACTATTTGATGAGCACACGCTTATACAAAGAGAGTGGGCGCGGGGGGGACGGGGGTAGGTGAATTAGTATGACAATTATGCAACACAAGAACGCAAAATTTACGTGGCAACCCTTGCGAGAGAAAACCACGAAAAAATATTGCTTTTATATGAATCTCTTTTACAATCTTTGTAGGCACCGACCTACAAGAAACACCAACTTCCTCTTATATGATTTGTAGGCACCAATACATTGGAGACACCAATCCCCACAACTAAGCACCAAATCAGTAAGAGACACCAATCTCTTCGATATAAGGCACCAACCTCATTCAGGAAGTCCTTTGGTAGTTGCATTACCCCCTTGCCAAGCTGCACTAAAAAACCCATTTTGCAAAAATGTCCAAAAGATGGCTATCTCTTTCATCTTCCTTTTCTCTCCCAGATTCTTTCAAGGTTTCGGACTGCAGATGGACATTTGGACCAAGGTCCAAGTCTGTCTCCATTTCCTGATTCCTCCTTTTCTTCCTTTGATCCTTTTGGAACTTTGAGCCCCGATCAGACTTTCGAACTAAGGTCCAAGTCCATTCTGGTTTCTTGACTTCCTTTCTTCCTCTTTCCTTTCTTCAAATTTCGTCCTGTCGGACTTTCAAGACCCAATTAGACATTTGCACATTTGGTCCAAATATTTGTATCCGTTTTCCTTTCCCAATTCCTTTTCCCATCGAGACTTCGAGTTTCTTTTGGACATTTGGACCTTTTGTCCAAAGGTCCAAATCCAATCGAGATCTTCGATCCCAACCCCCTTTTCTTTTTTAGTTCTTTTCGGACTTTCGAGTCCCGACCGGACTTTTGGACTTAAAGTCCAAATGTCCAAGGATCACTTTCTATTTCCGAACCCGACTTCTTCTTCGAGACTTCAGACCCTTTCTAAATTTTTGTCCAAATGTCCAAATCCGATTTATTTTCCACTTTGGTCGACCAAGTTCTTTTGCATTTTTTGGTTTCTACAATTCCACAAACAATAATGTATTGAAGAAAATTGTAGGGACGAAACTATGGAAACGGCGACACCTGCCATCTTCTCATTGGCTCCACATGTCCGCGAGCGTTGATTTCACTAGACACAAGATTCAAGTGTGGAAGCATGGAAAGGTTGCCACCTGGCAGCTTTTGGTTTGCTCTGCAAGCCCGAAAGCCATTAAAAGAGGTCCCAACTTCTAGTTGTAGAGGTGTGGAAGGGCGACACATGGCATGTTCTCATTGTTTCCGCTACCCCACAAGCTCCTCATGGTGGGTCCCTTTTCAAACAGTGAAAGGTTGACACATGCCCAAGATTGAGAGGAAGTTAGAAATTTTTCCAAGTATGCAAACTGGCAGTACCCCACCCTAAATGCGCCCAAGGGGTATAAGGTGAGGAAAATGCCTAAAATCAAGCTTCAAGGTGGTAAATGCTCCCTAAGAAGAGAAGGTGAAGAAGAGTTTTTAAGTGTTGAAAACTGGAAGCTCCCTCTGTCAAATACGCCCTAGCAAAGGAGGTGCTTTGAAAAAATTTCTAAGTGTTCAAATTGGAACTAGCACCCCCTAAATGCGCCCAACCTAGGGAAGGATCATTAAAGCCCATGAAGTGATAAAATGTGGGATATGCTAACCTTAGTGGGGAATTTTTTTCAAGGGTGTAAAAAACTAAATGTACCCCTTCGCATGTGTACACATGAGTAATATAGCTAAAAAATATTTTCTGAGGGGGAATTTTTTTGGGTCTTGGATATTTTCTAAGGAGAGTAATTTTGAAACTTTTCACACCTTGCCTAGAGATTTTAAAGTGGACACTGGGCGCCTGGTTGATGAAATTTTCTAGATGAAATAAAATTTCCTAAGGCAAAGGGAGAAATATTTTTGTAAGTAAAATGCCTTGGCTTATAAATTGAAGATGGACGCCTAGATGATTTTGATAAATTCTTCTAAGAAGAGATAATTTTTTCCAAGCTAGAGTGAAGATGAAACAATTTCTAAAGCAAAAGTATAAAAGAATAAAATGAACGCCTTAGGCAGTTGAGATGAAAAAAAATTAAAAGGGGCATTTGAGTTAATATTTTCCAGAGGATGATTTCAAAATGCAAATGAAGTGAAGCACGCCTATGACAGTGAAAATGAAATTTTCGAAATTCTATAAGTCAAATACTCCAAGCTTCAAATGCCAAGTGTTGCAGTTGCCTGAGGAGGGAAAATTTCGAACTCCTTTGCATGGAGGAATCTTCAGCATAAAAACTTTATGACAGGCAGGCTCAAGTTAGAAGATGTTGGGTAGTGGAGAAGTGGAAATTTAAATGACTTAGCCAGAATTAGCCTCTTCTAGAATTCGACTTGGCTATAAGAGTTGAGAAAATTTTTATTTTCTTCATCAGTTGCTAGGAGTGAATTTGAGTTCTGCAGGTGAAGAAATTCGAAGTTGGGGAAGAGTTGGAGAAAAGTTAAAAAAAAATTATAAGTGTTGGAAAGAGGTTGCTGAAAGGGTGCTGAGGTTTGAAGTCTGAAATTCAATGCTGAAGCTTCTCATTTTCAGAATTCAGCTGCAGTCTCAAAGTGATATTATTTTTCTAAGTTAAATTTCTAATGACTATCTTTCATTTCTGCAAGATGGCTGAAACCAGTGTTCCACGGGGACGCGTCCCCCCCAAAAAAACCCGTGTTTCCTAGAGGGGGACGTCTCGGAGACTTGGGGACTTGGAGGGGACGTCCCCCCACCAGCGCACCACCAGTGTTGATGTCTCCAAGACGCCACTACGACTTCGAGGATGTTGGGGTGTCCTCGAGAGTCCAAGACATCTAGGGAACTCCTAGTTGTCTCCAAGATGTATAATTCTTATACTTATACATCTTTTTATAACTATTTTTTCAAGTACTATATGTATTTCAACACCCCAGTGCCCCACCACCGTCGTCCCCCCACCGTCCCCCTGCCGCCCCCAAAATTAGACCTCGTGCCCCTGTGTCCCCGAAACACGTCTCCTGCCGTCCCCCCGTCCCCGTCCCCGTCCCCAAAACCTCGTGGAACACTCGCTGAAACAGATAGAAGAGCGACTAGCAAAGATGCTAATGCTGAATCCAGCAAAGCAAATGCATCCAGACAAGATGTAATCAAGAAGTTGAGCAAGTCTTTCCTTCCAAAGTCAAAGTTTTCTTTGAAGTTGGGGAAGTTGAGGGATACAAACCTTGGCTCTTTCAATTTGGAGGCTTTCAGAAGACAAATGTTGGGGATAGGAGGCCATCATCCATCAGTTACTTCACACAATATTGTCAAAAGTGGACTTTATGCAACTACTGGTTTTCCACTAGCAATTCAATGTCCGGAGCTGATTATGGAATGCGCTAATTGTTACAACTCAGAGCGAAGGACTATTGTTTCACCTGACGACAAGTTGTTTTCCAACCTCACGCCTGAAGCTATTGGGGAAGCATTCAGAATTCCTACCTATGAGAAGATGGTTTACAAGACAAGAGAAAAAGTTGAAAGAATGTATGCTTCTACATGTGAAAGGTGTGTTTATATGATAAACGCTTGTTGGATGAAAAAGCCTAAGCCAACTCGCACAAAGCTGCCAAAACAGATAATTTCAGATGATTTGAAGCAAGAATATTGTGACCTAATTATGATGCTCAGCAGAGTTGGAGGAAGCCCGCAATCATTCATCTTTGAGCCATGGATGTTTTACTACATCAACATTGTGTTGGAGGGCAAAGAACATGTTGACTGGGCGGTAATGATCAGCGACAATTTGCATGAACAACTCAGAAGTTTGAGGAGAACGAAGACATTCTATATGAACTCATATGTCATCTATATGCTGGCTCGAATGACAAAGTACAGAGGGATATCATACAAGGAGCCGATTGGGTGTGGTTCTCAACAATTCAAGATTCATGAGGCTTGTCCGCAGTTGCACTTGACAAGCACTTCTCACTACAAAAGAGTCAATGATGCCTTCACGATGCATATAGCGAGGACGCTTCAATAGAGAACTCA
Organism: Sequoia sempervirens; assembly: GCA_007258455.2. Lineage (NCBI taxonomy): Eukaryota > Viridiplantae > Streptophyta > Pinopsida > Cupressales > Cupressaceae > Sequoia > Sequoia sempervirens. The sequence continues at coordinate 3,461 of VDFB02300650.1, read as the reverse complement.
TCACAGAATATCAAGGGGAGCACAGGAGCTAGAAATATATAGACAACTCATTGCCTACGATAAGATTCAGAAGAAGAAAAAGAAAGGAGGACTTGACTTCCCTATCATCATGGTAAATTCAGATGAATTTTGTCCTACATTGCAGACAGTTAAGGAAGCAGAAAACAAGCTTCAATTTATCCACCTCTCTTATCATACTAGCAGGCAGTATTATGATCCTCATAGGAATATTAGATGGATATTGGCTGAGAAATTCAGACATAAGGCGCACATTGAATATTTTTGGGCAAGTGCGTTGGATGATGCTGAAGTGAGAAGGATGTTTTTGAAGATACCATTGAGCATGATTAGGGAATGTGAAATTGTTCCGGTGCCAGACCAGGTAGATGAAGACGTGAATGTTATGCAGGCTAATTATGAGATAGTGAGGAATACACCACTCCCACTTCCGGATTGATCGAAACTAGAGATTACAAATTTGGGTATGCTTTGCATACCAGTCTTGGCATTCACGAGAGGTTCGGTGGAGAGGCATGTGAACAGGCTTAAGGGCAGGTCAATTCCTCTCACTTATAATTTAATGGGAGATCATAGGCCGCCCACAAGCGGGAAGAAGAAGCAAGCGTCTGAACCACGAAGAAAAGAACCAGTCCAGACGGAGCCTCAAAGAATTGAGGAGGCATCACATACACCATTGAGGACTCCCTCTCCGAGTGTGCAGGAAGTTTCACTGTTTGCAGATTAGAGAGCGAGTTTGAATGAAGAACAAGAATTATAGGAGGCAAATCAGGCACCTCGTAAGGACTCTGTTGGCCAGAGTGTCAACGCACCTATAAGAGAGAACCAACAGGAAGAGGAGGAAGAAACGGCCACGGATACTTGCTTCCAGTGTGAGATTGATACAGCATTAGAGGATGACACTACTACAGGGAAAGAGGCCCAAAGTTCGGGAGATACTCAGCCTATAGAGATTGATGAGCCTCATCAGAATGACGGTAGAGGAGAAGTTCGTGAAGAGGAAGCAAGGGATGAACAACCATTCATTATTTCTGACTTGCAGCAAGTGGTGCCAAATTGGCTAAGGGATAGGATGAGAAGGGACCCCATTGAGGAAACCGATCCAACAATTGAGATGGAAGAATTTCTGAGTAGGATCAGTGCACCTCCAAAGAAGAAGGCAAGAAAGTTCTCAAAGATTTCAATGGATAAAGATGGCTCTCGCACAGTTCACGTGGTTGTATCGAGGGTTGAGTGCGACCGAGATGAAGCTGTTCCGGAAAATTATGCGATCACTACTGTGGATTTAGGCCGCCCTACTGGAGCACAGATTGTTGTACCCAAACCAAATTTTTTGCTTCATCAGGGCATTTTGTTTAAAATAGTCTAGACCTTGCTAAAATGATGTCAAACATAGTTTTTGGACAATATCAAGCATGGAGTTTTGTTAATGTTTTGTCAGTCAAAGGCAGTATCCGTTGATCAGAACCTGAATCAGAGACTCAGAATGAAGCATTTCACAATGGAGGAGCATTTCACGGCAACACTTATACTTTTATATGGTCATTTCAGTGGCCAAAATGAAGATTTCAATGATCAATTTTTGAAGATTTCTTAAAGAAAAACAGAATTGCGCACCTGTAGCCCAGGGGCGCCCTTCTTTTTGAAGGCCTTAATTTTGTGATAAATGCTCATGAATATAGTCAATCTCTTCAGAATTAGTCTGCCTATCTGATGAGCTATCCTGCGAGACTATCCGAGACTCGTAACTCCGGTTACTGGCGACAAAAGTTGAAAATTCCAAAGTTGCAGTTTGCAGAGGCTTGTCCTTTTCCAGTTTTAGCGCACCTATAGCTCAAGGGCACACCTCTTTAAAGGGGCTTAGATCTTGGCATTTTTGATGATTGATGTAGTCAATCTCTTCACGACCAGTCTACTTGTTTGATGAGTTATCAAACGCAGTCATCCGAGTCCTAGAGCTCCGGCAGTCGACGTCTGAAGATGAGCTTGTAAAGAGACTTCACATCCTTGAGCTTCTTCGTTGCGTTTCCAGTGCACCTGTAGCTCAGGGGCGCTTTTCAAAATGACCCTTGAGATGATCCAGTTTGCTGATAAGGTCTTCCTGACATCAGTACTACTCTAGTCCAGCTTCGCGTTGCACCAAGTTGCCTGTTAATCCGACATTCTGAAAGATCGTGGCAGAGATTCTACCAGGCACATAAATAAGCAGACGGACTGGCATAAAATATTCATTGTATTTCTATAGGCCAGAGGCGCCTAGCCTTTAAGCCTGTCAGATGAAGTTGTTTGCATTCGAAGTCTTCACGAGATTTGAGCGTAATTACTTTATCTATTCAACGAGCCCAGCCGTCAACCTCCGGGATTTGGCAAACGCTCGTATGTGCGAGGTTTTTGGTGAAATATTGAAAAAACGAAGACAACTTAGAAAATGGCCAAGTCTGGTCGTCTATTCCATCTTGGGAAAGGCGCCTTTCTATTTGAGGTCTTAGAAGCAGTTTTCTTGCTTCGTCACCTCTAGAGTCTTCTCTCGTAGGTCCTTTGGGCTACGCGTAGAAACAGACGGTGTTTGAATCAGGTCATCCCAGCTCCAGATATCAAAGATCAAAGTAGGGCATCTGGTTGAGAGTTGCACTTTCGTCAAAATGGTGTTCGTGCCTTTTCAAGCCAGGGGCGCTTTTACTTTAAAGGTCCTTAATGTAGCTTTCAGATGCCTTGCATATATTCGTTGGATGCGAAATACTCCCAGGCATGCAGTGAGCTTGGTTGCCTGTCAGCAGGGTTCACCGTTCGTCGACAGCGGTCGTTTGAAGTGTCAGATGGCAATTTGGAGAAATGGTTAAGTCTAGTACCTGTAAATCAATTTAATCAAGGGAACCTAATTCTTTGAGGTGTTAAATGATGGATTTTGCAGTGATGACTCCCAGCAGACATTTCTTCCTTGCTTTGCAGGGTTCGCAATGAATTCTCCAGTTCAGTCTCAGCATCATCTGGTCATCCGGGAATCAGTATCGAAGTTGGCCAGTCGTAACTTTGTAGTCAGCTACAAAGTACGAAGTTAATAAAAAGTGCAATATCTTGAGCAAATGCACGCCTATAAGGTCAAATGATGACTTTTCGGAATCGGTGAAGTTTGCCGGTGAATCCTAAAGCTTCATTCGGTTTGTCAACTAAAGTTAAATAATATTTAATATTTATTTTGCATATTTTGGCATTAAAGTGGCGATTTTCTATTTTTGGCGCCTTTGCTATTGCATAATGAATATTTTTATTTAAATTTCGAACTCAGTGTCAGTGACAGTATAATTGAAAGCGGTCCAATTAGAAGCCTTCTATTTTGGTCTAGGTTTTAAATCTTGCAGTAAACAAGGTGGTGCGAATTTTCCTTATTTAAGCATGGGGCCATCATTATTCATTCTCACAGCTTCAAAGAAATTCGTATTTTT
>VDFB02300649.1:0-21881 GCA_007258455.2 Sequoia sempervirens | reverse complement strand
GAGGCTCAACAAGAAGAAGATGATGATACTGCCGATTTCTTGGCAAGATTAGAACAGGTTGCAGTCAAGAAACCCGCCAAGAAGTTCTCCACCATTCGGAGGAACGAGGCAGGCGACCGTTCCGTGCACATTGCAGTGCCTACAGTGGACAAGCCACAGGACGAGATCACTCCTCAGGAGTATGCTATAACCACAGTTGACCTTGGCCCGACCTCAAAAGGTCAAGAAGTAGAGGAGTTGGATAATTCTGTCTCAACCATCAAGGCGAGACTAGAAAAGGAAGTGGCTAAGAAGAAGGAGTATAAGAAAGAGGTCGAGCGTCTCAAAGAATACATACAGCATTTGACCCAGCCACTTGATCGGGGCAATGCGACTGTTCCTCCTCTCCTCAAATCACAGGAGATGACTAGGGGCGTCGAGCACGGAATGGTAACGGCCAGGGAAGCTCAAGGCTGGATGGCAAGTGAGGGCACAGAGGCGGCATTGTTCATGGAAAAGTTGGCACTGGCCTATGGGCGAACTTCTTCATTTCTTTCTAGACTGATGGACATGGCAGAAACGTGGGAAGGTATCCCGGACATGCAGGAAAGGCTTATTCCAAGCCTTAGAATTTTGAAGAGTACTCCGAGAGAGGAGTTAGTTGATAAAAGGGTGATTGCTGCAGGGGCAGCATATGATTTTCATCACTGGTTTTGGGCAGTGACAATACGAGAGGAAGTCTTGGAGAAGGCAAAAGTCGATGGGCTTGGAATTGAAGAACAGGTCAAGAAAATCCAGGAGGAGATTTGCATGATAACTACAGAAGTGTTCGACCATGAAGTCATCCGGGAGAACGACATGCAGTTGGAGAGATTGAAGCATAAAGTTCAAGAAACTTTCTTCTCGACCACTGGACCTTTCTTGAAACAAGACTTTACGAAAGTGGCAAGACTCTCATCCGTTCGAAAGGATTTTGAGAAGCAAGAGGCAGGTTGGGAAGGTACTTTTGCTAGATGTGCTGAGAAGTTGGACGGACTTGAGTTCCGGATCAGCATGCTGCCGCCTGTCACGATGGACGAGGTCATTGCCGTAGTGTCCAGATTCGCCAAGCACAATGCTACTCAGATGGATAAGGACGCATCTCCTAGATTATAGCTGGAACTGCCACTTTTCTGACTGATTTCTGATAATTAACTCTTGTTGATTTGGGAAGCCCTAATTAGGGTTTGGTTGTAATAATCTCGGCCGTTGATCTTGTTTTAATCTCGGCCCTTCATTTCATTTTTGGAGCTCTATATAAACTAGTGCTCTCTCATTTTCATTTGTGTGGAGACAGATTATGTATATTGTCGCATTGAGACTATTTTGAATGATAAAAGCTCTTGAGCATGATTTGCCTTGAATCACTTCTTATTGTGGAATAGTAAGCGAGGTTACATATTGCCTTCCGCCATAGATTAGAGTTAAAGTTAGATTAAATAGAATTTGCTTTGAAAAGTTGTTAAATTGAATGAGAGATTGATCGTATTGATTCGATGGTGAAGTGTAGCTCATACTTTATTCGAATGGATGATTTGCATTCGATTTGTAAAGTTAGCCTGAGCTCTTAAACGTGGAAGCTTAACTTCAACCTCATTCGAGGTGTGAAAATTATTCTCACAAACCCCTTGAAGATTGCACCCACTTTGCGTATGTTGTCCTGCAGGAGGCGAAACAAAGTGTGGTTTATTTCTCTTCACCGAGTCCTTACTGTCTCTTGAGTTCTTAGGCTTAGACTAGACTCTCCTAAACCCTATTCTTTTTGCCATTTTTTTGAGATCCACAATTGAAAGTCCTAATTGAGAACCTACAAAGATAAATTTCCTAAGTCCCCGAACTTGTGCAGACTTTCTACGTAAGTCCCCTTGTTTATTACCAGCATTATCACAACGACCATTGAGCTTATCCACACGTCGAGACCCGACTAAAGAAACCTTGGAATCGCCCATGCGGTGGTTTTTCAAGAGAGGATAGAGTGTCTTTGGACATTTTTATTCTGATGTTTGGTGGATGATAAAACACTCATCAACATGTCCCCATTTTATGACGTCCTCTTTCGATGGGGTTGATTCTGATACACTTACTATTTTTAGTAAGTGTTATCTTTAGAAGGGGGTCTGGTGATGTGCTTCTGTCCTCAGTGAGCCCTTTCGAGCTCCTCAGTTTCCCTCCGATTCGAGTTTCAAAGCACTACTTACTATTTTTAGGACTTTCTAAAAATAGTAAGTCATTCAGGGTAGTTGGACCTAGTCAAGGTTGTTTCTCAACAGCATTTCTCTCTGGAGGCATCAGTTTCTGTAACGACCTATCCCTTGCGTAAATTAAAAAAATTCCAATTTTACTCCAAACATATAAAGATAACAAGTAACAAAGGAAATACAATAAAAAATTTCCTTTCTTCATTGATATATCTATACAACAAGTTACAATATATTTCCACACGAATTCCATTTTCATTGCAAATATAAATCAGAGTACAAAAGTAATACAATTACATACATAGCTCGAGAGCTTTTGAACAAATAGTAGTAAGAAGGTCCAGGTTCCTTTCCTTTCAAATCTTGGTACATCGGTCGTTTGTTGTGGAGGAGAAACATCACTCGGGCGCTATTCCGCCAACCACGGACTTAAAATGTGGTCCCCCGCACATCCATTATTTAATAGATGGTCCTCCCTTCGTTGAAGAGATTGGTAGGTTATCCTTTAACGATTACCAACTAAGCATAGTGTTGTGTCCTACACAACTAGAACCTTGCTATTTCACAATCTCGAACTAGTACAAGGATCACAATGAACTGACAGTGTAGTCTCAACTATCTCACACCTAAGTGGATGTCGTACATTTCACTATTTTGGCCAAAGTATTCTCATTCAATACTTCAAATGAAGATCATCTATCATAAACACTACTCAGGGCCGATTTGACTTAAGGCTATCTTACTCTATGCTTAGACTATGTCCTTCAATAGGTATTCAGTCACCCCAGACTACCTACAACAAACTATCTACTTAGAAACGAAACAATCTACAAGTGTCTTGTAACATAACTCCTAATCCGGAAATCTTTATCCTAGGAGTGCTTAGCTTGTCTTAGTTAACCTAATAACTTAAGCCTTAAGACCATACTTGATTCTGCCTTCATTTCAATCCTAATAGATAATAACTACTTCATCGTATTCTCCATATATAAAGATCATACAAAACATGCAATATTCATTCTAAATAAATTTAAATCCCTTCCTTTATCTCTTTCACATTATTTTCCCTTTTATGCAAAACAATTTAACCATTCCCTTAATTTCTTTTCACATAAATCCCCTTTTCACAAATTCCCTTTTTCATTGATTCCCTTACACAAATTCCCTTTTATGCATAACTTATAAATGTTTTCCTTAATAATTCTATCCTCTTATAACTATAGAAAACAAACAAGCACAAGAAAATAGAAACCAGCACTCAAATTAAAAGATACAAAATGAAGAAGTTTCATGCCTGTTTTAAAGCTTCTCCTTCCAAAATCGTACTTCCAGTCCCTCTTTCAATCAAGCTTCCAGAAAAACAGTGACTTTTTACTAAAATTGACTTCCCAATGATGGCTTCTCACTCTATAATGAACTCCTTATGAATCTTCACTCAATAAAGAACTCGCCACTAATTTCTTACTCAATAATGAACTCACAATGATTTCACTCTCAGCTGTATTGGGATTATTCACTGTCTGTGGCAAATTGTTGGTAAAATCTCTATATTTTCTACTTAGAAAAACAGAGTATATAAACAGAATTATGAAATGGCTATGAAAGCTGCAAAAATATATTAAACTTCGATTCCTCTAGTGGTGAAATATAGAATGGCAAGGCATCTATATATAGGGCCTAAAATGCAACGTTTTCCACTTATGAAGGCATGATAAATGACAGCACAATGCCCATAAACATTCAAAGAGAGACATGGCGGGTTTCTAACCCCTTACTCATCAAAATTGAAGTGATTCGACTTCATTTTGAGCCAGCAAAACAAGAATAAATCAACTCAGTAAGAGAAATCGCCACCTACAGGAAATTTACCTGTAATGCCGCCCATGTAAAAATTATTCATCATTTAGTGAATCGATCAAGGCAATACTTTAAACACCTCACCAGTTGCAAGCTGCGTCGCCCACATTCACAGCATTGGTTGAAAACTTCTTCAGGCGACCTGCGTATTTTCTCAAGCACCATTTTCACAGGAAAGTTTCTTTCAATAATTTTTTCCTTTTTCAAAAGTTTAACTATTCACTTATAAGATATTTTGATTCCTCAGTGAACTTTATGTTTTAAATTCCTATAAATGAAAAGGCTCGATTCATTTCTACTTGGTGATGAGATTTATTATTTCTCCATAGTTTAAGAGATTTATTATTTCTCTATAGTTCCATTCTAATATTTACTCCAAGTAAAAATTTAATCTTTTAATTTTCCATAGTTTAACTTTAATATTTACTCCAAGTATAATATAATCTTTTATTTACTTTAGAGATTTAGAATATTATAAAATATATATATATATATATATATTTATATATTATGTAATTATTAATATATTTTCCTCATTACTCTCGTAATGTATATATATATATATAGATATATATATATATATCTATATATATATATATCTATATATATGTATATATTATCTGACTATAATATATATACATCTATTTACCCGTTATATAATATATATAAATATATATTTACATATATATTTACGTATCTATGTATATATCATTTAATATCCATACACTATCGATATATACATATATACATACATATACATGTAAATTACCAGGTAATAATATCACAATATTATTTATATCCACAATTAATAGGTCGTGTGTGTGTATATACATGTGTATAACCGTATATACCTCTATGTATACGTATGTGTATGTATACCATGTCGACACATACGTATGAGCATATCCATTTGTCGATCATACGTCTGTATCGATATGTTTATACATATGGATACGTGTACATAATGTATACATGTGTATACATACCCACTCAACCTATACACTTATGTCCATTCACGTTATCCTCATAATGATCATAATACAGTAAGTCAAATAAACATGTAAACATCACTCACAAAGCACAAAGAAGTAAACAAGACTCCTAAAGCCTATGGATGACTTATCAAGACCAACTTAACTGACTTGGTTCCTCCAAACCTATAATGACGTGTGTGTATATGCTCAAATAGTTCTCGTTACTGTTTACCCGACCAGGCTCCTCTCTCGAGTGATATTTCTCCTCTGCTTGCAGGAATGGTCCTCATACCTGCACATAATGACATGAAAATGGAAGTCATATGTTCTCAACAATGCAGTATACATAAAACATCTCAAAGGTTAGAATAAACATTATTCAACGTCTTACATGCAACATTCATCAAGAATAACATCTAAATGAGACAATCATTAAATGGTGACACATTCATATTGACAACAAGAAGAGCATGTTTTATTCATCACATTGATTCAGTCACTACAATCAATTGCCCTATGCAATAGTAGCTATACAATCGGGGTGTAACATACTCCCCCCCTTATGATTCATCATCCCCGATGAACTAAGGTATTATTCAAACATAAAATTCTAACTCTACATTTATTTTTCACTCTTGAAAGTTTCAAGAATGTTTGGCCAGTGTAATTTGGACATCAACTTGTCCATCATTCATGGCAGCGTGTTTCCTCTGCTGAAACATGGCCTTTTGAGTAGGCAGTGAGTTGCCATGTTGTTGGGTACCAGAAGTTTTGTTAGGGCATTCATTCGCATAATGATTACCTTAAAAAATAAAGCATCCTGCTTTTGGCCCTCTTTTCTCTATGGTTTCTTCAATCTTATTAACACCTTCACTAGCTCTGCTAGTGTCATCATACCTTGAGTTGTCTCTTTTCCAATCTCTTCTGAATTCCTTTTCATTGAAGTGAGATCTCTTCCCCTTTTTCTTTGCTACATCTTGCGCAAATTCTTCCTTTTTGCGGGCAGTCTTATCGGGGACTTCAGTATCCTTCTTTTGTTCTTCTCCTTCACACTGATTGGAGTATGCCTTAAGCTTTTGTTCCTACTTAATGGCTTTTTCATACACAAGGTCCATTGTGGTCGGACCATGCATATCAACTTCACCTCCAATATTTCTGTTGAGTCCCAAGATGAATTTCCTGATCCGGAATCATTCATCTTTATGATAGACAGGGACATATCGAAGAAGTCGAGTAAACTTCTCCCAATACTCGTTGACTGACATGGTCCCTTGCCTCAATTCTTGAAAGTCAGAGAGTTTTTGGTCATAATAAAGCTATGGCAACCAACGTTTGCGGAAAATTTCAACGAACTCTCCCCAAGTCAACTTCCACCAATTAGAGGCTTCACCTGCTAATTGGTATGCTCCCCATGTTGCCTTAGTTACCTCATCATAGTTCCTTATCTCAAAGTACTCCATCCGGACTAGCCAAACTTCGGCTTCATCGCCTAATTACACTATGAATTTTCCTAGTTACTACAAGTTAGCCTAATTACAATATGAATTTTTCTATGAAAGACATATAAGTTGACTTAAACCTGAATGTTTAATACAAGTTAGCCTAATTACACTATGAATTTTCCTATGAAAGACATATAAGTAAACATTCACATACAAACAAGTATTCATTACTAGATTCAAGCATACGCATCTTATTAATCTCACCATACTAATTCTTTTCTGGTAAGACCCTATCCTTAGGTTCATGTCAAAAAGTTCTCCATCCTTGTGGATATTTCTTTTGTTGTCTTCCTACTTTGATCTAATTAATGCTGACGTTGCATACTCATAGATTAGTAGTGTTTTCTCAGAATCCAAGAATTCTTGACTCTTTACAATTGTAGGTTGCTACAATAAAGGGGTTTTCTCATTCCTTTTTCATTAGAGTCATATAACTATATTGTAGGATAAGGTATAAAGTAGTTATCTTCCTAACTTTCCTACATAAACTGTTTGCTTAGTCTTCCGCAATCCTAGGTAATATTCTCAATTGTTGGTTTAGGAGTTCCTACTCCAGGGATAATTCTTAATTCGTCCCGATTACACAAGTTACTAAGAATCACATCTTTCTTTTTACTTCACTAAGTTCTTCTCTCTTGCCATTCTAGCACAAGAATTTTTCAACCATTATCTTCTGATAAGGTTTACGCATTCTTGCGTAATGAGCTCATAGGTTTTAGTGCAAAACCTGGTAGCTCTAATACCACATGTAACGACTTATCCCTTGCATAAATTAAAAAAATTTCAAATTTTACTCCAAACATATAAAGATAACAAGTAACAAAGGAAATACAATAAAAAATTTCCTTTCTTCATTGATATATGTATACAAGTTACAATATATTTCCACATGAATTCAAGTTTCATTGCAAATATAAATCAGAGTACAAAAGTAATACAATTGCATACATAGCTCCAGAGCTTTTGAACAAATAGTAGTAAGAAGGTCCAGGTTCCTTTCCTTTCAAATCTTGGTACATCGGTCGTTTGTTGTGGAGGAGAAACATCACTCGGGCGCATTTCTGCCAACCACGGACTTAAAATGTGGTCCCCCGCACATCCATTATTTAATAGATGGCCCTCCCTTCGTCGAAGAGATTGGTAGGCTATCCTTTAACGATTACCAACTAAGCATTGTGTTGTGTCCTACACAACTAGAACCTTGCTATTTCACAATCTTGAACTAGTACAAGGATCACAATTAACTGACAGTGTAGCCTCAACTATCTCACACCTAAGTGGATGTCGTACATTTCACTACTTTGGCCAAAGTATTCTCATTTAGTACTTCAAATGAAGATCATCTATCATAAACACTACTCAGGGCCGATTTGACTTAAGGCTATCTTACTCTACATGTAGGCTATGTCCTTCAATGGGTATTCAGTCACCCCAGACTACCTACAACAAACTATCTACTTAGAAACGAAACAATCTACAAGTGTCTTGTAACATAACTCCTAATCCGGAAATCTTTATCCTAGGAGTGCTTAGCTTGTCTTAGTTAACCTAATAACTTAAGCCTTAAGACCATACTTGATTCTGCCTTCATTTCGATCCTAATAGATAATAACTACTTCATCGTATTCTCCATATATGGAGATCATACAAAACATGACATATTCATTCTAAATGCATTTAAATCCCCTCATTTATCTCTTTCACATTATTTTCCCTTTTATGCAAAACAATTTAACCATTCCCTTAATTTCTTTTCACATAAATCCCCTTTTCACAAATTCCCTTTTTCATTGATTCCCTTACACAAATTCCCTTTTATGCATAACTTATAAATGTTTTCCTTAATAATTCTATCCTCTTATAACTATAGAAAACAAACAAGCACAAGGAAATAGAAACCAGCACTCAAATTAAAAGATACAAAATGAAGAAGTTCCATGCCTATTTTAAAGCTTCTCCTTCCGAAATCGTACTTCCAGTCCCTCTTTCAATCAAGGTTCCAGAAAAACAATGACTTCTTACTAAAATTGACTTCCCAATGATGGCTTCTCACTCTATAATGAACTCCTTATGAATCTTCACTCAATAATGAACTCACCACTAATTTCTTACTCAATAATGAACTCACAATGATTTCACTCTCAGCTGTATTGGGATTATTCACTGTCTGTGGCAAATTGTTGGTAAAATCTCTATATTTTCTACTTAGAAAAACAGAGTATATAAACAGAATTATGAAATGGGAATGAGAGCTCCAAAAATATATTAAACTCCAATTCCTCTTGTGGTGAAATATAGAATGGCAAGGCGTCTATATATACTTATAGGGCCTGAAATGCAACGCTTTCCACTTATGAAGGCATGATAAATGACAGCACAATGCCCAAAAACATTCAAAGAGAGACATGGCGGGTTTCTAACCCCTTACTCATCAAAATAGAAGTGATTCGACTTCATTTTGAGCCAGCAAAACAAGAATAAATCAACTCAGTAAGAGAAATTGCCACCTACAGGAAATTTACCTGTAATGGCGCCCATGTAAAAATTATTCATCATTTAGTGAATCTGTCAAGGCAATACTTTAAACACCTCACCAGTTGTAAGCTGTGTCACCCACATTCACAGCATTGGTTGAAAATTTCTTCAAGCGACCTGCATATTTCCTCAAGCGCCATTTTCATAGGAAAGCTTCTTTCAGTATTTTTTGCCTTTTTCAAAAGTTTAACTATTCACTTATAAAATATTTCAATTCCTCATTGAACTTTATGTTTTAAATTCTTATAAATGAAAAGGCTCGATTCATTTCTACTTGGTGATGAGATTTATTATTTCTCCATAGTTCCATTCTAATATTTACTCCAAGTAAAAATTCAGTCTTTTAATTTTCCATAGTTTAACTTTAATATTTACTCCAAGTATAATATAATCTTTTATTTACCTTAGAGATTTAGAATATTATATACTATATATATATATATTATGTAATTATTAATATATTTTCCTCATTACTCTCGTAATGTATATATATATATATATATATATCTATATATATGTATATATTATCTTACTATAATATATATACATCTATTTACCCGTTATATAATATATATAAATATATATTTACATATATATTTACGTATTTATGTATATATCATTTAATATTCATACACTATCGATATATACATATATACATACATATACATGTAAATTACTAGGTAATAATATCACAATATTATTTATATCCACAGTTAATAGGTAGTGTGTGTGTGTATATACATGTGTATAACCGCATATACTTCTATGAATACGTATGTGTATGTATACCATGTCGACACATACGTATGAGCATATCCATTTGTCGATCATACGTTTGTATCGATATGTTTATACATATGGATACGTGTACATAATGTATACATGTGTATACATACCCACTCAACCTATATACATTTATGTCCATTCACATTATCCTCATAATGATCATAATACAGTAAGTCAATAAACATGTAAACATCACTCACAAAGCACAAAGAAGTAAACAAGACTCCTAAAGCCTATGGATGACTTATCAAGACCAACTTAACTGACTTGGTTCCTCCAAACCTATAATGACGTGTGTGTATATGCTCAAATGGTTCTCGTTACTGTTTACCCGACCAAGCTACTCTCCCGAGTGATATTTCTCCTCTGCTTGGAGGAATGGTCCTCAATCCTGCACATAATGACATGACAATGGAAGTCATATGTTCTCAATAATGCAGTATACATAAAACATCTCAAAGGTTAGAATAAACATTAATCAACATCTTACATGCAACATTCACCAAGAATAACATCTAAATGAGACAATCATTAAATGGTGACACATTCATATTGACAAGAAGAACAGCATGTTTTATTCATCACATTGATTCAGTCACTACAATCAATTTCCCTATGCAATAGTAGCTATACAATCGGGGTGTAACAGTTTCTATGGTTGAGACATTTTAATATTTAATTCCTCCTTCGAAAATTGGATTTTAATAAAGTGACTTTATATTTATTCGTTGAGGGTCATGAGCGGGACATTTTTGTACCTAGGTACCTAGTTCAATAACTTAAAAGTTTTGTTTTAAAAGAACTTTAAAGGTATTTTATATTGCATTAAGAGGGTGGACGCCTATGAAGAGAAAAGAGTTAAATTTTAAATAAAAAGCTAATGTTGGGGTAAAAAGATTTTAAATTATATCTTTTAAATGAGGCTAGTACTTTGGGCGCCAAGTGAATGAATGAAAAGATTTTTAAATAAATTAAAATAAGCTAAAGTGAATGGGCATTGGAAATGTGAGGAGGTATAAGGGAAAGATATGTGCTTCATTTTTCATTATGCTGGGATTATGAAACTTGGTCGTACATTTCTCTGAAAGCTTGGCTTTGGAGGAAACAAGGATTTGTAGGGACATAAACCTTTGTAGATCACACTCTCTTCGTGTTTGAAAGACAACATCAGGAGGATTTTTTTTGGAGGTCTCATTCAGAGGCTTCATTTGTGCTTCAAAGTTACAAATTCAGACTTTCAAGATGAGGATTTTTTATCATTTTTGAAGTGGAGTTGTTGGTTCTGGCTTGTGAAACCTTGGTATCAATTTTGGTGATGAAGAAACATAATTTGGTGGTGATTTTAATAATTTCTAGGCACTTTGTTTATGCACCTAAAACCCACATTTCTGCTCATATCTGTGAGAAGGATTTTTTAATCAAAATGGGTATTAGACTATTGGTTTCCTCTCTCAAGGGTGCCTCCATCAAGATATTGTTGGGATTTTTAGAGGCTGGAATGAAATTTTAAAGCAAGGTCGCCCCTTTGCCAGGCAGCGCCCTTCTTTGGGTGTCCTTCATCTTGTATAGCTCATCCTGGAGGCTGGGGACTTGAAGAGGGCGTTATTGCAGCTAGGAGGCTGGGACGATCTCCCAAGTGTGAGTGAATGTTGTGCTCATTAAAAAAGAGTTATATCTGCTGCTGGCCGCTTGTAACCAGGTCTGAAATGTCATAAATCTGAGTTTGATAAAGTTCTTATTTGACTGAAATATTTCTGTTTTAAAATCAGATTATTCATTGCTTCCAAAAAGTGTTATTTTCAAGCAAATCCTTCTTCATTTATATTTCTGTTTATGCACTTCTTTGAAATATCAATTGCAAATGTAAACCCATTTAAAGCATTGCAAACACTTCAAAAGAACTCTCAAACAACAAGCAGCAAAACAGGGGAAAAACAAAAAAAAACAAAAAATATTTGGGGTTGGTTATTACAAGTGGGCAAGGTTTTCTATTGGACTCAATGCTTAAGACTATCATGGTTGGTCTTGACAAGAAACTTTCTAACTTGTACTTTTTTCCTCCTCTTAACCAAACCATGCATAAAGGCAAGCATGTCTTTGTGATATGTGGATCACAATTTCTCCTTTGGCTTGAGTTTGCATCTCTCAAAGGCTATTGGATGAAAGTCTGGCATAATTATTTCGCCAATCATTGATCCTAATCATCACATTTAGTGATGAACAACATGGAAAAGACCAATGTAGCAAGCACTTGATCAGTAACAATTCCTTCAGTAGTTTTTGAAAGCTCTGCTTTAGTTCCTTCATCCATATAAATGATTCTTTCTTCAATGAATCTGCTTAAGGTGCTGCTATATGGGAATAATTCTTGATAAAGCATCAATAATGACTAGCCAACTCTTGGAAATGTTCTTTAGCACTGACCATTCCACAATTATATTGATCTTTGCATAATCAACATCAACACCTCCCATTGAAATAATGTGAACCAGATATTCAAATTTTCCCTTTCCATAACAACATATCAACTTCACTAATACTTGTTCTCTTCAAATATTGGCAGTACCCCATCCACATAGTGAAGATGTTCCATTTTCGCCTTGCTGCAGATTAGGGTATAATAAATAAATAAATACAAAAAAATAAATCCTAAGATATGGGAAGAAAATATTATTCATAGCAGATTGAAATGTTGTCAATACATTAGAAAGTCAAAAGGGCATAACCTTGAAAACCTAGTAACCTTACCAAAGGGTTGTAACTCAATTGGTTGAGCACAATTAGTGAGGATGATGGTATGTTCCTTGATTATGGCATCCACCAAGGTTCAAATCCCTGAGAGGTGCAATAAATAAGGGATGAGGCTAAGATCATGTCTTGGGTGACTTTGGCGGAATGGATACCCCTCAACTTTTGGCTCTCAGCCAAAAAGGTTTCAGCCTAAGGCTCATGCTCCTGTATCGGGTCATTAAAATGATTCTATGGGTTTGATATAAAACCCTCCAACAGAAAGAACTTAAAAGAAAAAGAAAACTGGTAACTTTAATGTGTTCAAAATGCTATTCTTCATTCATCTTTTGATCAACTAAAAATTTTTTACCATCCAAATCCAAGGTCCAAGATGGTAAAATTCATCACAACTTGGAACTTTTTCAATACTTCATCAATATTCTTCCAAGTTATGTTTTTGTGGGGATGCTAGGGTGTAAAACCGGTTTTGTTGGGTCCCTTTGAGTTACCAAGACTTGTGGTATACCATTGGATTATGTGTAACTTGCATTATAATTACATTGCAGTTAAAGCTTTAATGGGTCAGCCCACTCTTATGCAACTTGTTGAGAGGCTTATAAATAAACACAATCGCTCCCACCTTTCAATCAATCAATTCATTCATATCTGTTTGTGAGATTCAATTTTATATTGATATTCTTATTTTGGAGTCTCTTAACACCACTATATTTTGCGGTTCTCAATTCTTGCTTGTGGAGTTTATTTGATTGGTTATGGCTGTGGCAATAACCTTACAATAAATTCCAAATATTGTACTGAAGCAGATAGTAGCTACTATTTTCCAGCTGTCTCTACCTTGGGTATCACCCATCACACCTTTATGCCAAGAGAATTAAAAAACAAAAATAAATAGGAAGAATAGAAACAAAATGGTTTATCAATCTGTGGACACTTTTAGATACTTTAATCTCTCTTACTCTGACAAGTTGTCGCAAGCTACTAAAAAATCCTATAGATGGTATTAGCCTGCCTTTACAATAGTACAAAATTAGTGGTAGGACTGTATTACAGGGTAAACTAAGCCCAGATGAACAATTCTCGTTACAACATTGGCTACAAAAAGCAACATATCCAGGAACTACTCAAAAGCAAGATGGTAACAATACCTTACATACTCAATAATGATTCTGCTATTTGGTTTACATAACAAGTGCCTAAAGTTCAATGTTCTATAGCATACAATAAAATGCTTGTTGAAAAAACAAGCATTTCAAGCAAACTGCAGAAATTGAGTTCTAAAATTCCCAGAGACAACAAGAGTTTCAATGATACATCTGCAAAAAACATGATTTAACTTATACACGCTCTTCTTATGAAGTTCTGGGAAGGAATAAACATTTGACAAAATGGGAGTCCCTATTCTACAAAATGGTTGTCAAATCTAATTCTAAAGATTAAAAACTAAAGAAATAAGAAAAATGCAATATGCATTTAGCTATTTATTGATTGGGATAAATAAAGTTGATGAATTTAGTATACCAGTATAGCTCAGCAGCTGTCTTTGCAGGCAAGGCTCCCTCCACAATATTGCACTCTACACCTTGAAGTTGCACCTATAGCTACAACAGAATCAGATAGGTAATTGCATTTTATTATGGAATCAGTATCACAATTATCAAAAAAATTATGAAGATTATAAATAAAAGAACACATTTAACAAAATATACCAGCTATACTGAACTAAAGAGTTCTTACAAACTCACAGGTGGCAAATATTTGGGTCGAATAGATATCCAAACTAGACCAGTAAAAATAACAGTCACTGCCAGGGCAAGTGTCAAAACATCTGCTCTTGATTGTGAACTGTCAAATCAAATCCTGAAGTAAGTATAGACGACCATCTATCAAAAGAACTCTAAATCCCTTAAAGTAACCAATGCTTGGGCAGAAGTTTCAAAAATATTTTTTCAACTGCATCCAGTCAAAAATTAGATGGAAATTTCATATTCATAACCAATGTTAGGGCATTATCAAATGCAATAACCTGAAAAGATTTCCTCAATAATCAAAACAGAAGTGCTAGTTATGGTTACTTGGAAATATTCTGATTTGGTTCAAGAGTGTTGTGAAACCCAGATCATAACCCAATGAAATAGAAAGAACATTTCACAAAGAAAAGTTAAAAATTAAAATATTTAGAAAATGTTATAAAGCCTGATCTACAAAAATTGGTGAATAACTTTTTAAGAATTCCTTTCTTCAAAATAATTCCTTATCAGATTTCAGACAACAACAAAAAAAAGAAAAAGATGCAACATTTCAAACATTTTTCAAATTTATCTGTGCATAAGGACATAAATTCCAGTTAAATTCTGGACATAAATTCCTTTTTTCAAATTTATATGAGAATACTTCCTATCAATGACATTTTGTTCAGCGCTCACATGTTAAAATTTTAGTTTGCCTCTTTCGAGACAACTCAAACCAGAACAATATATGAGGCAAAACCTCTCTTCAAGTTATAAGGGAAAGTACATTGAGATCTAAACTACCCTAGACACTAAGCTCGGGATAAAATATATAGTTATAAACACTAAACTATATTTCTTTGACAGATTTTTTATGAATAAAATAAATATCTGCCTATCTTTTTGCCTCAGGCATGAGCACAAGACTGGTAACAACTCTTGTCTCAAAAGCAATATTTTCTAGATTCTGAATGAGAGCAACTAATATAAACACACCAACGATGACACCTTCCTACTAGCTAAAGCAAAGACTAGTGATTCGATGATATATGACTGATCTCAACCCTGTCAAACTTGGTACTAGTGTCAACAACTGCATTGGATAGCTCAAGACATGCATTCAAGGCTGTTGTTTTGTCCTTTTCCTCATGCACTATCTCGTCAATGGTAACCACATGCATGCCTACAAGGTCATCCTAGGTTTTGTCATACATTCTTCGTGTCATAGCTCTGTTGTATTGCACACATCCTCAACATGAATAGATGCATGCACCATCATAGAATCACCTTGAGGATCTGCAACGTATCCCTCAATCTCCAAGAAGGGCTTCAACCTCCCCTCACATTGTTTGAACACTCTGTCAACCAACTCATAAGCAGCTGTAGAGACATCATGTTCTTTCCTCAAAATAGCTATCTGTTGTGACCTAATTCACACATCGCCCCATTGCAAATGGGGACCCCCAGTAGTTTGCTTTTTAGGGTTTTGCCTTCGCGTTACAATTTCATAAGTCCTTTGCTTTGAGAGTTTAGAGTTGGAGTTTTGAAAGCATCCCAGCCAACTAGAGAATTCAAGCCCAGAACTGTGCATAGAGATCGTCAAAGTGCCCAGAAGGTCTGGAGGACGAAGAATGCCATTGCTTTGAGTCAATTCTGACACTTCTTACTTTTTAGGAATTCTGTTTTTTTGCTTTTTGCTTTTTCTATTTTTGGCACTTTTGGACCATTCTGGGATTTACTATTTTTAGAAATTTTGCTTTTTGCTTTTTTCTATTTTTAGTAATTTCTATTTTTAGAAAGTGCCAGGGTCCCACGAGTCATGGAGTCAACGTTTTCATCTTCCAAATCAAAGTTTTGCACCTCCAAGAATAAAAAGCAAGGAAAAGTCATGAAAAGCAAGGAAAAATCATAAAAAGCAAGGAAAAATCATGGCAAAGGTTTTGTTCTAGAAGATTCAGATAAAAGCAAGAAATTCGTCTAAGTGTCAAGCATGGCAGCCAACCTTCAAGTTCGCCCAAGGTAGGAAATGGCATAAGTTTGATGAAATTCGTCCAAAGAAGAGTAATGTCTAAGGAGCCTCCAAGTCTGCCATGGAGATGGAAAGCACAAGGCAAAGTCCGCCCTAGCTTGGAGAAAGCATGGTCAAAACAATCATGAAGTCCGCCTGGAAGAAGGAAGATGAGGAATGGCAAGCATGAAGACAAGTCCGCCCAAGCTTGAGAAAGGATGGCACAAGAAGAGTCAAGTCCGCCCATGCACTTGGCAAAGAAGTCTCCAAGTCCACCCAACCTTGGAGAAAGCTTGGCATAAACATCATGAAGTCCGCCCTAGCTTGGAGAAAGCTTGGCATAAACACCAAGAAGTCCGCCCAGCCTTGGCAAAGAGACTTCAAAGTCCGCCCAGCACTAAGGAAGCATGTCCAAAGCAATGTCAAGTCCACCTAACCAAGAGAAGGAAAGAAAACTCATAAAAATGGCTAAGTATTTATACCTTGGCTAAGTATGGATGCCCTGGGAGAGAAAGCTCAAAATTTTGGCTAAGTATTAATGCCTAGGAAAGGAAGACTCATGAAATTGGCTAAGTATTGGCCCATTGGAGAATAGTGTTTCAAAATTTGGCTAAGTGTCAAAAAGGAATAAATGTCCAAGACATGATAAAGTCCGCCCCAACCACAAGATGGCATGGAAAATTCCAAATTCGCCTAGAAGAAAATGGAAAATGACATGACAAATAACGAATTTGCCTTGGACAAAATAAGATTTCACCATGATTAGGAAGATGAAAAGGTTGAAAAGGTTGGAAAATCAAATTTAACACACTTAGAATATTTTAATATTTTCCAACACTTAGAAAAAAAATTGAAATATTCAACACCTATCCAAAATCTTCAAACTCAAAAGAAAATCTAAAAGACTTCACAAGGATGGCACCTAGGTAAGAAATTGGAAACTTTCTCTTAAACATTTTTAATGAGGATTGAGTTGCTATTTCGGAGAGAATAAAACAAGCCTAGGTTGGATGAATCTAAGAAAAAAACATGAATTTGCTAAAATAATTGAACCTTTCAACTTTATAAAGAGTTTAGCTTGTCATTTTCAACTCATTCTTCTCCAAGTTTGATGGTGAAAGGTTTTAACTCTCTCAAAGATTGTGAGATAATTTCTTTGAAAAAGATTTTGAAGAGAAAGTAATTTTTGAAGAAAATTTTTGGAGATAAAGTGTTGGAGGACTGAACTTACAGAGGATAGGCATGCTTTTTCTAAGCTAGAGACAAAATTTCTCAAAATCACCGTCAAAAGTATATAATCTCGAGAGTTTAAAATCCAAGTTTGACAGATTCTTTATTCTTCTTCTATCTATTTTGGCGAAATTTGCTAAAAACTTAGCCAAATTATTACATTTTCAGTCTGCTTTTTTCACAGAGCTTAACCTTTAACAGGCTGAAAGTAAAAATTTCAAGAGAAAGGTCCAGAAAAATCAAAATTAAAATCTTGAAATTAATATATTTTCTCTATATTTCTCGCAGGTTGATGACCACCCGAGGAGAGCCTTCAAGAAAGGCCCAAACGAAGTTCGCCAACAAAGGACTACATCCAGAATCGAAAATCAACTCCAAGTGGAAAAATATCACGGACACCAACCTCGGACATGTGGACTTCAAGGAATTCAAGAAAAGGATGTACGAACAAGATGGACTCCTGCCAACGGCTATTGCTCGGAGAATGATGCAGAATGGCATTGTTCAAGCAACAGGATTTCCTCCGGTTGTACAATGTGTTGAACTAATGGTAGAATGTGCCATACACTACAACCCACGAGAGAGGAAGATCATTGGGCCTAACGAAAGAATATTGGCATATCTCGGGGAAATGGTTATTCAGGAAGCATTCGGCATACCCAGTTACAACCGAACTTCATACAAAACCAAGGAAGATGCAAGAAGACTTTATGAAGATCGGATGGATCTTTGTGCAACTAACATCAACAAGACATGGTTGGTGAAGCCAAGGCCTTCTATAAAGAAGATGCCAAAGAAATTGCTTCGGACAGACTTCAAGGAAGATTATGGAGATATTATTTTGCTATTGAACAGAATAATAGGCAGCCCCCAAGGTGCACCATTTGAGACATGGATGTATTATTTCATTGACGAGATCACTTCAGGCGTCAAGATGTTCAATTGGTCACGAATGTTCAGTGACAATCTCCATGAGCAGCTAATAAATTTAGAAAGGACTAAAACTTTTTATATGAGTTCTTATGTTGTCTATCTTTTGGCAAGGACCTATAGATATACAGGATTAATCTGCCGAGGCGTGGTGGGAAATGGAGAGAACGAGTTCAAGTCATATGATTGCTATCCCCAGTTGCAACTCTGCGAGAAGGCCCATTTCAGAAGAGCACATGATGCCTTCCTAATGTACATTACAAGAATATTGCAAGGAGGAACGCATCAAAGGTTAACCCATGAGGCTAAGAGCCTAATCAGCAAGTACGGATCTTAGTTCATCCAGTTTCCAAGATTCACTTACATAAGAGTTCAGGGATTCACAGGATATCCTTACCAACTCTCGATCTATCCCACTAACAGGATGGTCTTGCTTGAGGTTCTGAGACAACTAGAAACATACCAAGACCTCCAGAGAACAAAGCAGAAGGCAGCCGTCACCTTTCCATTCTTCATTGGGTATGCAAGAGTCTTGTCCATTGGCACAGGCAGCTGAAAGCGCCAGGTTAGAAATGCAATGGTACCCTTTCACATCTTAATGATCTAGAGTTGACTTTGATCCTCACCACCACATTGGGACCGTCAATGGAAGGAAGTACAAACATAAGGTAGACCTGGAGGATTTTTGGGCGAATGTTGCAGATGAATATGATGTCAGAAAAAGACTATGGTCCAGATTGTCGGTGAACTTGATCAGGACAACTGAGCTCTTCCGCGTGCCAGATCAGCTTGAGGACGATGAAGAGTATATTAAGCCAAGCTTTGATGAGAGTCAGCCTCTTCCTCCTGTAAAGTGGTCAGAACCAGAGCTTGCAGATTTAACCACCTTGATGAGGCCAGTTGTCAAATATTCACAGTGGTGGGCAGATCAGCAAATCCAAGAGCTGCGGCGAAGGAATGTGATTCTGACTTACAATTTAATGGATGAAATGGAATCCTATTCCTCAAATGTTAGTGTATCCCAAAGTGATGAGCCAATCGAGAGCACCAATTTGAGAAAAAGGAAGGAAATAGTTAATGACTCTACAAGAGCAAAAGGAAAGAAGACTGTAGATGAGGAACCTACCCAAAAGAAGCAAAGATCAGAGCCTCTTCATTTTTCCATGTCAGGGAATATGAATGAGATATTGGATATTGATGAGTCATTGGGTGACATAAGGACTCCTTCTCCCATTCATATCCAGACAAAGGATGATGAGCCCCCATCTCCCACAGGCACAGAAATATTGGGGTCCGAGAATGAAATGGATGTCCTAGATGGTGAATTTCAAGAGGGAATGATTTCCGCTCTTAAAGGGATTCAGGATATCCCATGTGTGCAGAATATTCAAGAAGAGGAAGGTATAGAGCAGCCTACTATTCTTGATTGGTTGAAGGAGAGATTGAAGATAAAAGTACAAACATTCCAGAGGAAGATGATACAGCCGATTTCTTGGTCAGGTTAGAAACAGTTGCTATAAAGAAGCCTGCCAAAATGTTTTCCACCATCCAAAGGGATGAAGCAGGCCACCGTACAGTACAAATTGTTGTACCGACAGTAGATAAGTCAAAGGAGGATATTGCTCCTCAAGAATATGCCATCACCACTGTCAACTTAGGCCCAACCACAAAAGGTCAAGAAGTAGAAGACTTAGACAATTCAGTCACTTCTATCAAGGCAAGGTTGGAAAAGGAAGTTTCAAAGAAAAGAGAGTATAAAAAACAGATTGAACTCCTGAAGGAGTACATCCAGCACCTGACCAAACCTCTCAATCAGGGCGACGCGGTAGCTCCTCCACTTTTAAACTCTTCACAGGAAGCATCCAAGAACTTTGAAGAAGAGATGGTCACGGCTAAAGAAACTAAGGAGTGGATGGTGGGTAAGAGCGAGGAAGCGACTCCATTTATGGAGAGATTGACACTGGCTTATGGACAGACTTCCTCATTGCTTTCCAAACTTGTTGTTATAATAGAAGCTTGGGACAACCTCCAAGATGTTCAAGATAGAATCATTCCATGCCTTAGAGTGCTAAAGGGAATTCCAAAACAGAAGTTGATTGATGGGAAGATAATTGCAGCAGGCGCCGCCTATGACTTCCACACCTTGTATTGGGCATTGACAGCACGGAGTGAGGTCTTGGAAAGAGTGAAATCTGATGGATTCAAAGTTGAAGAGCAGATTAAAGAGGTTCAGAATAAGATTTTCCTCATAGCTGCGGATGTACTTGAGAAGGAGATCATCCGGGAGAATGACATGTAGCTCGAAAATCTAAAGCACAAAACTCAGGAAATCTTCTCCACCATCACTAGACCAGTCCTAAGGCAGAATTTGACTAAGGTGGCGAACTTCTTGTCTATCCAAGATGTCTTCCTGAAACAGGAATTGGAATGGGAAAATACTTTTGTCGGATGTGCTGAGGAGTTGGACGGGTTGGAATTCAAAGTAAACATGTTGTCGCAGGTCACGATGGAAGAGGTCATCTCGATCGTGTCCAGGTTCATTAAACACACTGCCGCCCGAGAGGATATAGATGCAATTCCTTGAAAATAGCTCCTCGCGCCACTTGTCTTTCATGCAATGGATGTTGATGTTATTTTAGGAATCCCTAATTAGGGTTGATATGTCTTGATCTTGGCCATTAATTTGTTTTGATCTCGGCCTTTCATTTACTTTCAGAAACTCTATATAAACTCTTGCTCTCTCATTTTCATTTGGTGAAGAGAGTTTATGAAATTGTTGCGTATAGCTACTTTGGATAATAAAAGCTCTTATGCATGATTTGCTTTGAATCCTTCTTATTGTCAAGTGGTAGCAAGGTTACATATCTCCTTCAACAATAGATTAGAATTAGAATAGAATTTGATTTGAATGTATGTTAGATGAATGCAAGATTTGATAGTATTGATTTATGGTGAAACTTAGCTCATACTTTCTTTGAATAGAGGATTTTTATTCAATGCGTAAAGTTAGCCTGAGCTTATAGTTGCGGATGCTTAACTTCTGTCTAGATGAGTATTGTACGAAGATTGCACCCAATTTGTGTAGTTGTCCTAGTGAGGCGAAGCAAAGCGTGGTTATTAGTTTCACCTAATCTTTACCGTCTCTTGAATTCTTAGGAGTAGATTAGAAATTCTAGACCCTTATCCTTTTGCATTTTTTTTTAAATCCTAAACCGAAAAACAAAAAAAAGAGAGCATTATTGTCAAATTAGTCTAAGCCCTAGCTTGTAAGAGATTTGTTAACGTAAGTCCCTTTGTGTATTACCAACATATCACAACGCCCATTGAGCTTATCCACACGTCAAGACCTGACAAAAGAAACCTTA
>VDFB02300648.1:0-13446 GCA_007258455.2 Sequoia sempervirens | reverse complement strand
ATTCTTTCTTCATTTTGGTTTAACTACCTAAAAGGGGTTTGACTAAGGAAAACTCCCATGCCCTAACATCATTAAATATTAGGAATTTTAGAGACGTAGAAATCATTAAATATTGCCTTGCAAAGTTATTTAAGTCATCTCTTCACCGGACAAGTCAAAATACCCACCAAAAGTCACTTTCAGGCCCAGATCTAAAAGTTTTAGAACTAGACACCTAGAGAAGCGGAAAGTGCAAACCGAAAGCTCTAGAATCCACCTTTAAATATTCAAAAATTCTAAAGTGGACTGCATTTTTAGACACCCATTAGTCTAAAAGAGTTTTCAAAATACTTTGACACAACTACGACTAATTCGCCTAAAATGGTGAATGAGTCCCACTAGGCCTAAAATTCAGCATTAATAGCATTCCAAAAGCCATTTCTAGTCTCCATCCATATTATAGGTGCACACTTTTAGTCTCATCCATTTCTATTCAATTAAATTGTCTACATTTCTAGGTATTTTTGTATTACATAATGTGTTTTCAAACAAGTTACATTTCTTAGGTTTTGCATACTTAATCAGTCAACTTCATCATCTAGTTGCATTTAGATCATTTCATTCAGTTTTAATTTCATCATGCTTACCTTAGATTGAGTGAACCACATCAATTTTAAGGGTATATCTTCCTCATTTTAGGTGAAAGTTCCTAAGAGTGCAAGAGAAGCACATAGACCTTTCATAAAATCTATGGTTCACTATGCGGTAAAGGAAGATTCTCAAGGCTAAAATAAATTTTGAGTATTGGGAAGTGCTCCAAGATAAAATTTGCTATATCGACACCACCCTTAGATAATAGCCAAGGAATATTTGAATCACTATATGACAGTTAATGATGTATTTTCCATGAAGTTGGTAAGAACCATCAAAGGAGAAAAAATCCAAAATAATCTACTTTGACACATAAAGTGTAATGAGGTACTATGGATATTGGTACATGTAATTTCAAAAGTTTACTTATAATAATGTTGAAGGATTCATACGTAAACCCTAGATGATGCCTAGGTACCCACCAAACAAAATAGTGCTATTGGAGTTCTCAAGACAAGTAATTGAGTTTTATGAAGCTTTTCTTCAAGCTGATAAGAAAGGAAAAACAAAGATCCCCATTTTTATAGGAATATATGAATACAATTCATTGAAGCATGCTAAAGGAGTAGAAGAGGAATGGAAAGCATATAGATTACAAATTTTAAACTTGGCAAGGCAAAAATATGACCTACTGGGAAGACTTCACAAAGAAATCAATAAGAGGATGACTCATGAACTTCACATGGAGGATTATTCGAATGATTATGAAAATGAGCATGAGGTGAAAAGGAGGTCATATGTATAATTGTCCCTTACACACACACCCCATTAAAACAAAGACCCTCTTTTCTTTTCTTGGTTTTATCACTTTTGGGTTTTAGGTTAGTGTGTTTTGTAACTATAGAAATACAATATTCAATAGTTTATTATATTAGACATATTATTATATTATTTAATATAATACTGATTTTTCTATTTGTTTTTTATTACAACTTGTTGATATAATACAATCATTATTTTTAACATCAAACTTTTATTATTATTATTTATTTTCTTTACTATATTTCCTCTCTCCCCTTATTTCCTTAACTTTGATTTTTTGGGGTAGTGTCCTCGAACCCTCCCAACACCCTCTCTTACTTCTACCCAAGTTTGGGTATACAATTTTCATTCTTCTCTCTAGCCTAAATTAATAATTTTAGAAATTTTGAAGTACTAAAATGAGTGTAGCTTGAATTTGAAACCATTTGACAAACACTAATATGAAATCTTTTGGAATTTTAAAGTGGTACAAAATGAAAGTGACTTATCTTAGAATTTTAAGAGTTACTATGAGAATTTTTAAAATAATAGAATATGGATAATTAGAAAAAAAATCTTTGCCAATTAATTTGATAGCATTTTAAATCTTAACTTGAATATGTAAAATCTATTGCTCTTAAATGAACTCTTACCAATGCATATAGAATCTATTGCTTTTAAATGAACTCTTACCAACCGGTTATTAACTCATGTAAACATGGATATTTAATAATTGATATTCAAATATAGTAGCAACAAGTTAAACAATCCATAACGGCTATTTTCTTGAGGGAAAAGTGGTACATAATCCTTTTTTTTTTTTAAGAAAAATTAAAGAGAGGACGGGATTAGAAGCTCTCCCTGCTCAAATTACGATAAGTTGTCGGGATCTCTAACTGATTAGATTTCTATCTGCTAGGATCAAGAAAGCCTAAAACTGTTTTCCCGACCTCAATTGATTTTATATACCAAGCAAAAATCAAGAATCCGTGAATTAAACTATCTAAGGAAAAGCAGCATGTTAACAACATGCGATGATTGACATCCATGCTAGTTTACGTGAACTAAGCTATCTAAGCAACAACAACATGCGATGATTGACATACAAGGTAGTTTTCGTGAACTAAGCTATCTAAGCAACAACAGCCTTTTAACAACATCGATGATTGACAAATTGACATGCATGTTTGCTAACTAAGCAACAACCAGGTTTGATTTATTTTCGGCCAATAAGCTAGCTAAAGGCCAAAAACACCGGTTGCTAACTCCATAGCCCTTATCTCCTAGGAACCTTGAAGTTAAGTCTGCCTTTCATCACAATTTCCTTTTCTGCGGGTGGCTATATAGTTGTAAATCCATGAATTGATCAACAGTGAATAGGATTATCTCTCTGGTCTGCAAGGAATTTTACACTCTTGCACACATTAATCTTTGCTCTATTGCCTTTGATCCCGAGAGTGCTAATTTCTTTCTTCTTGGAGCACAGATTAGCGAGTTCAGATCAATAAGGATGCCAACCTGCTTTTTATATTCGTGTCAATGCGGTCTCGCCCACAGGAAAAGATAGGATGGACCCGGCGGTGGTGAACACCAAGTTACCTTCCTTTCTCATGCTTAACCTACTCCGTTACCAGATCCTCACCGCCGACGATTGCTTACCCACTCGTCTTCACGGCAAAGGGTTTGGTCATCACCGCTGTGCAATGAGTCAGATTTCCTACCGAACGCCAAGGCGACATCGATGCAGTACCGCCACAACGCAACCTCCTCGAGGTGGTGTTCTCGGTTTGCTCAGCGGTGACCACCAAACCCTTGCCGTAAAGAGGAGTTTAAGCATGACACCGGAGCATTTCGGTGGTCGTATGGTAACGGAGCAGCGTAAGCGTGACCCATGAAGGAACGACCTGGCGAAAAATGTTTTAGGACCAGCTTCATTCTCTCATCTTCGTCAAATTTATGTGCGACCATCATCTCGTTCAAAACTGAGTATGGTGTACCCTTACGTTCTCTTTTATTTAATAATTGCTATGTCTTTGCAGCTTTCTCTTTTATTTAATAATTGTGGTTGTTGAATATTGTTATCTTGTTATTCAGTTCCAACTGGGCCTAACAATCGATGCAAGTTTGAGGATCTGATATCACGTTCAGAGGACTTTGGAGGAGGATATATGCAATTCGTAATGGGTATCTATTGTATCCATACGAGCAGTGGACTATTGTGCTTGTTGATCTTGACCACATTGAATATTCTGTTTCTTTCACCATTGCCTGCAATGTATGCGAGTGCGAGGAAGTCACCAACTGTCCACCCTAACAGACAAGTATTTCCTGGTTTCATGGCTGGAAATTTCTATTTTAAGATATAATTGTGTAGTAGTTTAGAGAGAGTAGTCACAACAGACGATAATGAGATATAGGAAAAGATGGATCATCTTAAGAACTAGTAATATTATTTATTATATAATAATATTTAAATTTTTTTTTTATAGTATATTACCTAAAATAATATTATATAACAATAACATTATATATATATATAAATAATACAATTTTATATTATATAATAATAATATAATATATTATCATATAATATACATTACATTATAATATATTAAAGTATATATATTATGTTGTATAATATTATATAATATGAAGTATATATATTATTATGATATAATATTATAATAAAATTAAAATTTAATAAATATAATATCATATATTATATTATATTATATTATATATAAATATTATAATATATAATTCTATAATTTTCTTAAGAACTAGTAATATTATATATTATATAATATTGTAAATTTGTACTATAAAGTTATGATATTATTATATTATATACATTATATATCTGGTTGTTATGATATAATATTATACAAATTATATGATATATATATATATATTTATATTTATTATTTTGGTCATTTTATTATAATAATATATAATATGTATAACATAATATTTTCTAAGAGATATTTATATTATTTTGATATAATATTATAAGAGAATTAAAATTTAATAATATAGCATGATATATTATATTATACATAAAATATTATAAATTCATATTATAATAGTATATTAAATTTACATATAATAATATATATTACATTATATACTTATAATAATATCAACTATAGTATATAAAAATATATATTATATATGGTATTATTATAATATAATTTTATATAATAATAACGATAATATTATATTATCAAATTATAATATATATAAAAATAATGTATAATATTATTATAATAATAAAATAATATCATCTATTAGATTATAATATACTATATTACTATGAAGTTATATTA
This sequence comes from Sequoia sempervirens, assembly GCA_007258455.2. Classification (NCBI taxonomy): domain Eukaryota; kingdom Viridiplantae; phylum Streptophyta; class Pinopsida; order Cupressales; family Cupressaceae; genus Sequoia; species Sequoia sempervirens. The sequence goes on along the minus strand of VDFB02300648.1, from coordinate 8,749 downwards.
TAGTATAATATATATAATAATAATAATCTAATATTAGATTATAATAATATCTTATAGGTATATTATAGATATACAGGAGAATTAAATCTCTATTTTCAGATCTTCAAATTTACCCTAAACACTATTTCTTTGTTTTCTTAACATTTTAATTTTAACAATATTTCAATAATCTTTGATTACTTATTCTAACTATTTCTATGCAGGTTGATATACCATTAATCTTTTCAAACATTCAAGGAAGAAATTTACTAAAACTTAAAAAGAAGAAAACCTGGATAATCTAGAAATCGAGCTGAAATGCACTTTGAAACCTTTTGCTGATTCCTCTATTAATTTTCCAGACTTCGACAGTGAAATTCCAATCAAGCCAACTTCAAAACATGCTTGTGAACAAAATATTAAAGAAAAATTCTTCTGAAAACAATTGCTGTAAATCAAGACTGCTAAAAACTGCTACCGTAAGAAATCTTCACGTGAATGCACAATTCCCCAAAATCCAAAAGATATAAATTCATGCAATCCAGATTTCCAATCATTCCATTTTAATTAATAGTTTCATTTGCATTGTAAATAACTCATTCAGTTCAACTCATTCTTAAAATATCAAAACAAACCTTTAACTGACAATCAAAGATCCTTATCTCATCAAAAATATCTTGCTTTAAAAGATATCTATTTCACACAATTAAATTTGCACAATTAAAACAACAATAATATTATTTTAATTAAAACATTGGAGAGAAATAACTTATTTAATTAAACTTAATAAATTAAATCATTAACGTTGGTTAAAACATTAATAAACATTTAATAAAATTAAATATTATATTTGTAAACACAAAACAATATATATTTGAACATGACAAGACAAATTGGGCTATATGGGGTAACACAGGGATACTCGTTCAAAAACAAACGATGGTTTAAAAGGACCTGTCAATACCTCCAACAACATATTTATAATGTATTAGGGTAGACTCGGACCTGACAAGCAGGTGGAGCTGTTACCCGGTACCTGTGTCTGCAGGAAAACATCCAGGTTAAAACATGTATATATATAAACTCATGTTCAAAAACACACCGTGAATAAGAATTGCAGCATAGCAGGGTACTCGCGAATGAGTAATGCTACACTGTCTTATCCACTGACACAAACGAGCAAGATCAATCATATACAATCATAACAATATGATAACATAAGAAATAATCATAACTAATAAGCCATATCATGAATGAATCTATCATAGTATCATTAAACCAACATAACCAAATAACCAAGATGTCAATCTATCATTCACAAAATCAAAACAACGTAGTATCACAATGAACTAAGCATCTAACAAAAAGAATCAAACTAAACAGTATGTCTAAACTGGAGGGGCACTACATTCCATAAGCCATTTATAGTCTCCATCCATATTACAGGTGCACGCTTTTAGTCTCATCCATTTCTATTCGATTAAATTGTTCACATTTCTAGGTGTTTTTGTATTACACAATGTGTTTTCAAACAAGTTACATTTCTTAGGTTTTGCATACTTAATTAGTCAATTTCATCATCTAGTTGCATTTAGATCATTTCATTCAGTTTTAATTTCATCATGCGTACCTTAGATTGAGTGAACCACATCAATTTTAAGGGTATATCTTCCTCATTTTAGGTGAAAGATCCTAGCAGTGCAAGAGAAGCACATAGACCTTTCATAAAATCTATGGTTCACTATGCGGTAAAGGAAGATTCTCAAGGCTAAAATAAATTTTGAGTATTGGGAAGTGCTCCAAGATAAAATTTGCTATATCGACACCACCCTTAGATAATAGCCAAGGAATATTTGAATCACTATATGACAGTTAATGATGTATTTTCCATGAAGTTGGTAAGAACCATCAAAGGAGATAAAATCCAAAATAATCTACTTTGACACATAAAGTGTAATGAGGTACTATGGATATTGGTACATCTAATTTCAAAAGTTTACTTATAATAGGGTTGAAGGATTCATACGTAAACCCTAGATGATGCCTAGGTACCCACCAAATAAAATAGTGCTATTGGAGTTCTCAAGACAAGTAATTGAGTTTTATGAAGCTTTCTTTCAAGCTCATAAGAAAGGAAAAACAAAGATCCCCATTTTTATAGGAATATATGAATACAATTCATTGAAGCATGCTAAAGGAGTAGAAGAGGAATTGAAAGCATATAGATTACAAATTTTAAACTTGGCAAGGCAAAAATATGACCTAGTGGGAAGACTTCACAAAGAAATCAATAAGAGGATGACTCGTGAAATTCACATGGAGTATTATTCAAATGATTATGAAAATGAGCATGAGGTGAAAAGGAGGTCATATGTATAATTGTCCCTTACACACATACCCCATTAAAACAAGGACCCTCTTTTCTTTTCTCGGTTTTATCACTTTTGGGTTTTAGGTTAGTGTGTTTTATAACTATAGAAATACAGTATTCAATAGTTTATTATATTAGACATATTATTATATTATTTAATATAAGATTGATTTTTCTATTTGTTTTTAATTACAACTTGTTGATATAATACAATCATTATTTTTATCATCAAACTTTTATTATTATTATTTATTTTCTTTACTATCTTTCCTCTCTCCCCTTATTTCCTTAACTTTGATCTTTTGGGGTAGTGTCCTCGAACCCTCCCAACACCCTCTCTTACTTCTACCCAAGTTTGGTAATACAATTTTCATTCTTTTCTCTAGCCTAAATTAATAATTTTAGAAATTTTGAAGTACTAAATTGAGTGTAGCTTGAATTTGAAACCATTTGACAAACACTAATATGACATCTTTTTGAATTTTAAATTGGTACAAAATGAAAGTGACTTATCTTAGAATTTTAAGAGTTACTATGAGAATTTTTAAAATAATAGAATATGGATAATTAGACCAAAAATCTTTGCCAATTAATTTGATAGTATTTTAAATCTTAACTTAAACCTGTAAAATCTATTGCTCTTAAATGAACTCTTACCAATCCATATAGAATCTATTGCTTTTAAATGAACTCTTACCAATCGGTTATTAACTCAAGTAAATATGGATATTTAATAATTGATATTCAAATATAGAAGCTACAAGATAAACAATCCATAACGGCTATTTTCTTGAGGGAAAAGTGGTACATAATCCTTTTTTTGTTTAAGAAAAATTAAAGAGAGGACGGGATTAGAAGCTCTCCCTGCTCAAATTACGATAAGTTGTCGGGATCTCTAACTGATGGGATTTCTATCTGCCGGGATCAAGAAAGCCTAAAACTGTTTTCCCGACCTCAATTGATTTTATATACCAAGCAAAAATCGAGAATCCGTGAATTAAGCTATCTAAGGAAAAGCAGCATGTTAACAACATGCGATGATTGGCATCCATGCTAGTTTACGTGAATTAAGCTATCTAAGCAACAACAGCCTGTTAACAACATGCGATGATTGACATGCATGTTAGTTTTCGTGAACTAAGCTATCTAAGCAACAATAGCCTTTTAACAACATGCGATGATTGACAATTGACATGCATGTTGCTAACTAAAGCAACAACCGTTTGATTTATTTTCCAGCAATAAGCTAGCTAAAGTAAACTGCAGTTTGCTTGCTTTCACCGCCCTTATCACTGTAGGAGCAACAGCAGTTAAGTCTTCCTTTCATCACAATTTCCTTTTCTGCGGGTGGCTATATAGTTGTAAATCCATGCATTGATCAACAGTGAATAGGATTATCTCTCTGGTCTGCAAGGAATTTTACACTCTTGCACACATTAATCTTTGCTCTATTGCCTTTGATCCCGAGAGTGCTAATTTCTTTCTTCTTGGAGCACAGATTAGCTGGTTCAGATCAATCAGGCTGCCTTGCGGACGGGCTCCCAGCCTGCTTTTTATATTCGTGTCAATGCGGTCTCGCCCACAGGAAAGGACAGGATGGACCCGGCAGTGGTGAACACCACGTTACCTTCCTTGCTCATGCTTAACCTGCTCCGTTACCAGATCCTCACCGCCGACGATTGCTTACCCACTCGTCTTCACGGCAAAGGGTTTGGTCGTCACCGCTGTGCAATGAGTCAGATTTCCTACCGAACGCCAAGGCGACATCGATGCAGTACCGCCACAACGCAACCTCCTCAAGGTGGTGTTCTCGGTTTGCTCAGCGGTGACCACCAAACCCTTGCCGTAAAGAGGAGTTTAAGCATGACACCGGAGCATTTCGGTGGTCGTGTGGTAACGGAGCAGCGTAAGCGTGACCCATGAAGGAACGACCTGGCGAAAAACGTTTTAGGACCAGCTTCATTCTCTCATCTTCGTCAAATTTCTGTGCGACCATCATCTCGTTCAAAACTGAGTATGGTGTACCCTTACGTTCTCTTTTATTTAATAATTGCTATGTCTTTGCAGCTTTCTCAGTAAACTCTCGAGACTTTGCCAAATTTAACTCATGGCTTGAATTCCAACTTCACCTCTGGGCATCAATTTCGTGAAGGTACCGAAGTTAGTCCTTTATCACTTCAATTTACTATTAATTGAAGATCTTTGATGTTTTGATTAACGAGCAACGTTCTGGTTGTTGAATATTGTGATGTTTTGATTAACAAGCAACGTTGTGGTTGTTGAATAGTGTTATCTTGTTATTCAGTTCCAACTGGGCCTAACAATCGATGCAAGTTTGAGGATCTGATATCACGTTCAGAGGACTTTGGAGGAGGATATATGCAATTCGTAATGGGTATCTATTGTATCCATACGAGCAGTGGACTATCGTGATTGTTGATCTTGACCACATTGAATATTCTGTTTCTTTCACCATTGCCTGCAATGTACGCGAGTGCGAGGAAGTCACCAACTGTCCACCCTAACATACAAGTATTTCCTGGTTTCATGGCTGGGAATTTCTATTTTAAGATATAATTGTGTAGTAGTTTAGAGAGAGTAGTCACAAGAGACGATAATGAGATATAGGAAAAGAGGGATTATCTTAAGAACTAGTAATATTATTTATTGTATAATAATATTTTAAATTTATCTTATAGTATATTACCTAAAATAATATTATATAACAATAACATTATATATATATATATATAATAAGTATAAGTATATAAAATACAATTTTATATTATAACTATAAGTATATTATATAAAAGTATTATACTATTATAATATATCATAATAGCATAGTATTATATATTATATTATATTATATAGATAAATCATCTATAATATATATTTTTTTATATATTATATATTATTATTTAATAAAATGATAACATAAAAATAAAAATTGTATTATAAATTTATATCATGGTATATTATATAATAATAATATAATATATTATCATAATAATATACATTATAATATATTAAAGTATATATATTATGTCGTATAATATTATATAATATGAAGTATATATATATATATTATTATGATATAATATTATAATAAAATTAAAATTTAATAAATATAATATCATATATTATATTATATTATATATAAAAATTATAATATGTAATTCTATAATTTTCTTAAGAACTAGTAATATTATACATTATATAATATTGTAAATTTATATTATAAAGTTATGATATTATTATATTATATACATTATATATCTGGTTGATATGATATAATATTATACAACTTATATGATATAATATATATATATATATTTATTTATATTTTTGATCATTTTATTATAATAATATATAATATGTATAACATAATATTTTCTAAGAGATATTTATATTATTTTGATATAATATTATAAGAGAATTAAAATTTAATAATATAACATGATATATTATATTATACATAAAATATTATAAATTCATATTATAATAGTATATTAAATTTACATATAATAATATATATTACAGTATATACTTATAATAATATCTACTATAGTATATAAAAATATATATTATATATAATATAAGTATATTATATATGATATTATTATAATATAATTTTATATAATAATAACCATAATATTATATTATTAAATTATAATATATATAAAAATAATGTATAATATTATTATAATAATACAATAATATCATCTATTAGATTATAATATACTTTATTACTATGAAGTTATATTATATTATAATATATATAATAATAATAATCTAATATTATATTATAATAATATCTTATAAGTATATTATATGTAAGAATATATTATATATTATATATAATATAAATTTATAATATATATTATTATAATAAAGAGATCAAATAAAAAGAAAAATTATATATTATATCATATAAGTTGTATAATATTATATAACAATAGCTATATATTATTCTAATATAATGTTATAAAAAAATTAAATTTAATAATATAACATGATATATTATATTATATATAATAGTGTTATACTATAATATTATATAATAATACAATAATATTATATATTTGATTATGATATATACTATAATAATATAGTAAATTATACTAGTATATAATAATATACCATAATACTATAAATTTATCTTATAGTATACTGTATACAATAATATTATACTATATAATATTATATTATATTAATATATTTGTAGGAATTAATGGTGACTCCCCAACACCCCCAAGATCAGTTGTGACCAAAACAACTTCCACAAGAGAGAGAATGGCCAGAAAGCTTTCTTCACAATGCAAGATTGATTAATGGTTGAATAGTTATTTCTTGATTGCAAATGTACATGAGATTCCTTGCTTATAAAGGCAAGGTTGAAAGATAGAAATGAACATGATGTTGACAAATGTCATAATCCTTTGACATGAGACAACCAACAACCTAATCACCTAGGAAATTATGCATCCTAGCTAGATAAGATAAGTTCTGCATAAGCCAACTAAGCGTTCTAGAAAGAATCTTTTTTTTTAAGTAAAATTAACATGTAAATATGTCCCCTAATTTACCTAGTGAGTGAATTAGCTAGGTACAAGAAAATTATTCACACCAACACCCCCCCTTAAGTGCAACTTAGGGAGAAGATTATTATGAAAATTGTGCAAAGACTATGACTACAGGTCCCAGCTACTAGGCCATGTTAGGTAACCATTTACAATGCAAATGAAAATATGCATTCTCTCACAAGCAAAAAAATGGAGAAAACTATGTGGGACAAAACTCCTCTCCAAAAGAGAGAAAAAAAAATGATGTATGGAGGACTCAATGATACCCCCAAGGAAAACATGCATCATGTATATACAATCAATTACCCACCCATAAGAGGGAAGTAGATAGATAAGAAATCCCCCCCATGATGAAGAAGCTCCAATGGCGATGAAGAATTCCTGAAAACAAAAGACGACCCAATGTCTGCAAGCAACACTTCTTCCCTTAGGAAGAAACAAATGCATAAGCTAATGTAGAAGCCACTCCATGTCCAACTGAAAGGAGGGAGCATAGATGCTCAACATGTATGCCTCTGAAAAATGAGGAAGATCCTCTAAGCTTGAATGAGCCACAACATAATCATGGTCAAACTGAACCAAGAAACATGACAAATCAGGTGAAGGAGGAGACTTATGAATGCCAATCTCCAAAGAAAAAGTAGATGGAATAATAGTTGTGCTAAAATTGTCATCAAAAAGGAGAGAAATCCCCTCAAGTGTGTCCTCCAAATCTGTAGTATGAGACTCCATGAATAAGTTAGAAATCCCTTTCAAATACTCATCCCACAAAGCAAGATCTGAAAACCTATGATCATCCTGTTGAATAGAAGCAACGATGGCTGAAGGAGTAGGAGGTGGAGGAGTAGGAAGCTTAGCACTGGTTCTGGAATACCAAGGTGTAGTTGACTAACCTTCTCCTCACTATCATGGTTCACACTCAATGGAGTGTGTGATGAAGTCAAAGGAACATTATCATCTTCTGAAGCAAGATGTGAAAAGGAATATACATGAGATGAATGATCAGCCATCTCGATAGCAATAATATCCCTAGACTCCAAGTAACCTATGTACACCTTATCTAGAGTGAACTCAACTATTTTACCTTGACCCCCATGAGTAATTTGGTAAATTGAAAGGAGATTAGTGGACAAGGAAGGAACACAAAGTACATCATTGAAATTCCCTTTTCCCATATAAATAAAACCCTTCCCACTTACCTTCATATATTTATTGTTACCCATCAATATATGAGGCAAATTACAGGGCTCAAAAGAAGAGAACATATACATAGAAGATTCCATATGATGAGATGCACCTGAATCAAGAAGCCATCTATGAAATGCAAGACTTGTAGATGCCAAGAGTGCTTTTCCTTTCATCTTGTGTAGCCCAAAAGTACATCCTGTGTCTTGTAATTGAGATGACGATGAGAGAGATGTTGATTGAGATGTCGAAGAGGAAGTAGCAGACACTGATGAGGGTAGCTTAATTTTATTCTTTTGAAGAAGGTGTGTCAGCTCATGAATCTTCTTATTATAACATCTATGCTCATCATATCCTAACCTTTTACAATATGCACATTTTGACTTCTTCTTTTTAGATGATTCCTCTTTAGAAGAGGGTGTGGACTAAGGAGTGCTATGTGAAGGAGAATCTTTACCTTGCTCATTAGATTTGCGTGCCTTGTTTTGCTTCTTACCTTTTCCAATTAAATTGTTTGTCTCTTTTGAAAAGAGAGCATGAGGTTTAGTAGACTTCAATGTTCCCATGTGTACCAACTTTGCTTGTTCCCTTGTGAGTTGAGTTGTAAATTCATAAAGAGAAGGCATTT